>BQNB010055320.1:0-39161 GCA_026074375.1 Tanacetum coccineum
CTAAATTTACCGTTTATTATGGCACAATTTTCCTTCACACCTAACTCTCGCAAATACTACTTCCTCCGTTCTAAAATTATTGTCCCCTATTGACTTTTCAAGTATTTTTCTTTCAACTTTGACCTTAAATATTTTTGTTTGTGTTATATAATACTTAATGAAAAGTATATGAATTGATTAGTTTTTAAATGTATTTTCATAGTTATGATTTTCATCAAGTATTATATAACACAAATAAATATATTTACGGTCAAAGTTGAAAGAAAAAGACTTAAAAAGTCAATAGGGGACAATAATTTTGAGACGGAGGGAGTATTTTTTAATTAGAAATAAGATAATATATTGAATTCGTACTGATTAGGACAAGTATATGCTTAAAGATTGTTTTATGTATTTAAACCTTTAGGGGTGCGGTAAAACCTGGTTAAGGACAAGTATAAGATTCGTACTTATTAGGACACAAGTATAGGCTACACCATTAATAGTTTAGGGTAGTATAAAACCCAGTTAATCAAGTCTGAGATAGTAAAATACAGTTTGGCCTTTAAATTTTGTTACACGTGAAATCTTTAGTTATGTTTGTAAAATCAACGTCTTTACAAATTAGAAGATACCGAGATAATACTAAATTAATAGGAGACACGTTTTTTTCAACGAATTTAGATGAACCCGATAGCTTTAAATCATATATGAGTGATCAATATTTGAATTCATTACTCGAGCCAATTATTTTGTGCAACTTCATTTTGCTATGTGTACAAAATTTTTGGTTGGATGTGGATATATTGATTGGGTCCATTGAGGCACTTATTGATGATGAATGTCTAGTTAAAGTTGTTAATCAGTGTCGATACAAATGGTCATAATCACTAGTACACTAATTGATGAGACTTGAAATTTAAGGTAAATGAACGTGTCAATTTTGGGATTATGAGTTTGATACTTGATATGAGTGCAGCAATTATCATTGTTTTTTGAACGGCAACTTTATTAACGAAACAACTAGCAAGGAGCTAGAACAAAATTACAAAGAAATCAAAGAAGGATGTTGAAGCCAACTATCCCAACTAAAAGTACTACTACATCTAGAATTACACCAATTAAAGGAGCGCGCTACAATATCATCAAAGATCACATCTTTCCGAGGTTTCTTAGCCGCAAAAAGCAATTGATTTTTGAAGTTCCATAAGCACCACCAAGTAACATAAAAAACGCCTTCCAACATACTTTTAGCTTTTGAACAGCAATTATGATTTTCTAGATGCAAGTCCCCTAAAAGCTTAAAATTCTAAACGATACTCAATAATTCACATGGTGACAAAATTAACCATATATCTTTTCAAAACACCAAGGATGGCAACACGATTGGCCGAACAACAGTGTGAGCGTTAACTCAATTGTTTCTCTCTAAAACTAACCACATGACTAGATGCTCTATTACGAGTGGGCTACCGACCGAACCATTTGATCACCAATACGAGTGGTCTAACAATAGTTTTATTGCACTATTATCACGATTTTATGCATCTTATTCGATACCAATGGCATCATCTGAAATAATTGAGTAAAAGACACCAAATCATTGTCTTTCTTTTGTAAATGGTCCTTTCAAAATTATTGTCATGTTATAGTATATAGACAAATTTACCATGTTGTCTAAAGTATCTAACCTTAGAAGATAAAGGTTCCAAAACCATCATAACATAGATCAATAACATTTCTGATAAAAGTTTGAGCATGATATATCCCAAACATAAGATACACCACAAACAATCTATCTTGAAGTCAATTTATGTGCTTAAAACTTTTGTACAATAAGTTCATATTGTTGTAATTAACTAGTTTTATCACAAGATTACCGATATAATCAAGAACTTTAAAAACAAACTAAAGAATTATTTAGAGGGGGATAGAATGTAAGCTACCTCTTATCAGGTGAACTCACTTGGTACGATTTATTTCATACATATCAAAGGGTATTTATACTACTATGTTTCATTATACATTTTATCAATTCACCAACGTAATATCAGGCTATAATGTATATGTTATCCCAAAAGCTTAAACCATTTCACAATAATAAGCTATACCAATAAGCAAAATAAAGATAGAAAAGAGATAAGGAAAGTGAAAGATTATTAGAGAGAAAACAAGAGATGGAAGATTACACACATACACAAACTATGCAAATGGCAACCAACACCCTCTCCATGTGTGGAGAGGGTTCTATTTATACCCTTGAGCCATGAGTGGCTTATGGGCTTTCTAACTTAGGCCGGGCTTGGCTATTCTTGGGCTTTGAGCCCGAAACATGGACAATATTAGATTACAATCCAAGCCCGTTGAACCCGACTAGCCTATTACTTAACAAGTCTAGTTACGACTAATAAGACCGATAACATTCTTGTTCGACTTATATAAAATTAAGGCTAACAGATAATCTCCCTCTAATGTGTGAAAACACACACTATTTATAGCCGAATTGAGAAGCCTCTAGGTCTTTGAGGTGTGTTTCTTCGGTGAGAGGATTTGAGTGCTCTCTAAGCCTTACATCTTAGCCCTTGAATCCATTTAACTTGATTTCAGTCCTTGATTCCATCATCCAATCAATTGTCATAGGATTGCCAATGTGTCTTGTCATTTCTTAGGATAATAAGTTAAGGTGGTTTGTCGAGTTATAGAATAGGTTAAAGGGTGTTTGTCTGTTTGCAGGGTACATGTGACAGGGATGGTTTTTTTTGGTGGGTAAATTGTTTGGGTGATGGTTGTTTAATCTTTAACAGGGTTAGGGGTAAAAAGGGTAACGAGGTTAGGGTTAGGGACTAACGGTGAAGAGGGTCAGGGACTAACTATGTTAGTCCCTAAGGACTAACGGTGTAAAGATTTTAAGGTTGTTATGGTTGGGCTTTGTTATGGGCGTTTGACATAGATTTGGGCTTGATTGGATTTAGGCTTTTTATAAAGGCTTTTGATTTTATAAATAAGCTTAATGGGCTGACTCGGCCTATTAACTTGGGTACGGGTTGGCCCAATAAGATGCTTATGTCTTCGGCTTTAGTTTTTTGCGCTCTTTCTAATTCCGTGCTTGGTTTTGTTCGTTTTGGCTTCGTTTTTTATCTTTTAGTAGATATCTGATACTTGTACAGTATACAAAGCAAAACAAACATATTTTTGGTAATTTTATGTCCATTTTTGGTCATTTAAGCTCGTTTTATTAGGTCAAAGGTATGTGTAATTAAGCACATACCAAAATCCCCTATACTAAACTATTGCCGTGTCCTCACGCAATGCTATAAGTAAACACTTTAGAAAACTAAGAGTCTTAATTCCCCTCGACTAATTACCTTGAAAAGTAGCTAAGTGTTCATCTTAAGGAATTAAGAACTAAATCGCTTTGAAAAGCCCCGTTTTAACCATTTTTATATATCTACACTAATTACCACACATATTTTTTTATATTTTCCTTTTTCTTTTTCTAACTAGAATGTCTGGACTTTCGTTATTTTTATAACCTTTAGGGTCATAGAACAAGAAGCACTTCAAGTTAGACAAAGTTATCCCAAAGTTACACCCTTGAAACCCTAAAATCCGTTTAGTATATATAAAGATATCGCTGCGACGGCGTCGCGTTGTAATCCTAACACCGTCGCTACGTGGATGATTCTAGATCATCATTGAGTCGGCTACGTCCTGACGCCGTCACTAAATCTCTGACACCGTCACTAGATGGATCACGACGTCTTCGCTTTATGCCTGCGACGTCGTCTCCACCTTCTGTAAGGCAATCTTCTCAAGGATTGGGTAGTGTTTCGGTAATCTCGTCCGTTTCTTCTCCAAATGAGCCCAAGTCACGTGTATTCCCTCCAAATGCCATCCAAGTGCTAAAAACCTAAAAATAAACGATTAAGCACATAATCTGGGCATATTTGCATGATTTAAGGGGTTAAATGACCCCAAAATAGTGTATAAAATGACACCTCATCAAATACCCCTACACTTGGGATTTGCTTGTCCTCAAGCAAATGGGCTTTTCTACCTAGACAATAGCAATATAAGGGTCATTTAACCTACTCTTTAAAAGTATTTTACAACACAACCTTCTAGACCTCGTAATTAAAAGCACAGAAAGTACATACTAGCACCTCACATAAGTGTTTGGGATTCTCTCTTTCTCTCGGGTGTATAATAAATTATAACATAATAGGGAAACAAAAAATCAACACTCATTACCTGTCATAGCATATAAATTACCATAGGCTTGGTAAAGGATCAAACCTTCACCCGCAGGTCAAAGCATTATTCTTACTATCAAGAGGTCCCTTTAAAGGTTATGGGGTGTAGTGTGAAGATAAACATATATGAAACGAAAATGGATGGGATACATTTGGGTGGCTTTGGGTGAATTTGGAGTGGAAGGGTTAGCTAATTATTTATACGAATATACGCTGGTTTGGTTGCTAAGCCAAGACTCGGACGAAGATATACAAACTCTACACAACTTTACATCAATCTCTTTCTTTTTCTTTTCTTGACTCTATGATAAACATAAACATAAGCAAATGGCAGCCCGTACATTTTTTTACTTTTTTTATATACAATTTTTTTTCGTATAATTTTGCCCTGCCATTACTTAAACATATAATACATCATGGGGGTTTTTAGATACACCTTTACACTTGAACTTTTACATACTTGATTATTTACAATCTAACTAATGACCCGATTTGAGGTGGATCAAAATACCAAAAAGATCATCTAACAAACATATGAGGGTATTGATTTAACTTTTCTTTCCCATTCTTCAGCGAAATAAATACTACCATGAATCCTAATCGTCCCAAAACTGTATTTACAAGGATAAGGACTTGGCAACCGTGTACTCAATAATTAACTTGGGTTAAAACAATAATGTACTAAAAGCGAGTACATACAAGGTAGGCTAAGGCGATTTGGGTGTAACAATTGGTTCAAGGGTTAACAATGCTCTTCATTAATAGTCCGGCTTAACCAGAAAATTACAGATCCATGAAAAAGGATAGGCTCGAAGGGTTGTACTAGGGGTATCCTGCACTAAAAATGAGTGCATAGCAAGGGTGTAGGATAGTTATATGATCGAGGTGACCATCATAACAATTACAGGTTTAAAACATGGGTTATCCTAGTGCCTCTTATCTAGCAAATCCTAATACTCACTATGCGGTCTCAGGATGCATCACAAAAACAAGTTCTAGAATTTAATATACTATCGGTACACTCATATAATTTAATACCTATCTCAATGCACCCAAAAGGCGCAAAGCCAACGTACACATCCGTAACAACGTAATAGACACATATGACTGTCACACATCCTTAACTCGAGAAGCTAAGGTATAAACTATCTTGGAATCAATAATGGAAAACAGAAATTCTATAGATCTAAAGGCGAACCTCACATTTTTGGGGTGGAATTCTAAGGGTTTTTGTGCTAGTCATATAGATTCCTATTCATGAGACGCTATTAATACTCGATTTTCGTCGGTATGTGTCATAAAAAAAATAAATTTGAGTCAAAATTACCTTTTTATGCTCTATTTCGATATATTACCTATCATTTTAAGGACAAAGCAAATGACAAATGAAAAAATAGTTTCTAAGACTTATTTTTCCCCTACTCTTAAGTTGAACATTGTCGACAATGTTCTATAGAAGTACCCGTAAAAACGAATACAGGGAAAAGAAAACAAGAAAAAGAAACTAGTACTCCCCTAGTTTGCTCAATAATGGAGAAGAAACATGCGATAACCGGTTAAATCGTCCTCCAAGAATCGTATAATGAAAACGTCATAAGATCTTCCAAGCTTCTTCTCATCAAATATAACCTGTAATCAAAGACAAAAACAACTACACCAAACGTAAAATCTATGGGATAGATATATATACAATAAGAGTTTAGGATTTCGGATCTATTAAAACAGTAAAGATAGGATGAGAGAATTGTTAAACTCAGGGTTTTGCAAGTTTATATATCAAATTTAAAACTTTCTAAGTGTTTGTACAAGTATATTTTAAAAAATACTTGAAATTTTCGATTTTTCCTGTGACTGAGCATTTGACGCCGTCAGGAATATCCTGACCCCGTCACAAGTGTTGCGGTGACGGCGTCGCGTGTAAATCATGACGCCGTCTCCACACTCAGTGAAAACTTATTTTTCAATTTTTGATGAAAAATTCCCTGCACTCATTCTTAAAAGTTATTTTCCAAAATACTGCACAACAACCTGAGAATTAATAATTCAATCATATGACTCGAAACTGACGTAGATTAATCTAAACAATTCATTTTAAATGTTTGAATATGGTTTAAAAAAAATAAGGATATTTTCCCTACACTTATTTTGTTGCAAATAAGACGAAGTTACAGACAAACAAAGCATGATTATAAAATAATTCAAACATAATAAAAACAACAATAAAGAATTAAAACACAAGACATTCCTAATATGCGGGAAAAGTAAATATTGGGTTGCCTCCCAAAAAGCGCTTTTCTTTATTTATGAGTCTTGTAGCTAGACTCGAAGTCACACGTCCTTACGTGACTTCTCCTTCATCGTCCATTTCACCTTCCACTTTAACAAGAGCAGGATGCTTACTTTTGAAATTTTTGCTCTTCTATTGGTCGAATTTCATCTATTTACAGGGCTAATCTATTTACAGTCATAGTGGGGGCTATAGGATCTATGTCATTCTTAACTCCTCTCTAGATCTTACAGAGAGACTCAAGTATCCTATGGAAACTTAACTTACTTTTTCTAGACCTTAGAGTTATGGTGCTCTTGTCAAACTTAATTACAGCCTTGGCCGTTGTTAGGAATGGTGTTCCTAAGATGAAAGGCCTCTTTTTGTCTTCCTTTATGTCCAAAATCACAAAATCCACAGGGTACACATGCTCAGCAACCTTAACTAATACGTCCTTGGTTATTCCTAAAGGGTAGATATATGAGTGGCTAGCTAGCGAGAGTCTAATGTCTGTCTCAGTAGGCCTTTCGTCGGTTAGTTTCATGTAGGTAGAGAGGGGCATGACATTTACGTCGGATCCTTGGTCAACTAGGGCGTTCATGTGTTTCAGGCCTCCTATGTTACAGGGTATTTTGAAGTTTCCTCTGATGTCCTCTTTCCTTGTTATCTTTTTTTAAGGATTGCTTCATAAACAGGCCCCTTAGGTGATAAATTGTATGTCTTCCCTTTTATTTTTCCAACTCGTGCTCCCGATAAGGAGTCGTTGAACCTATGATTACCCACAAGTCCCTCTATTAGTTTCTTATTGATCCTATGCTTCAGGTAATATTCAACGGGTTGAGAGATTTGTGCCTCGGTTGTTTCTTCTTTTCCAGCTTTCTGTTTGGTTTGTTTCCAGCTTCATCCTCCTTATCGGCTTCCTTGACTGGCATTTCTGTTTCTGTCTTGGTAGGTTTTTCAAAGTCGTCGCCGGTTGTTACATCAGTCTTTTCACTCCTTTTTTCTTTTCCTTTGGTGAGAGAAATGGAATTTACGTTCTTGGTGACGGGGAATTTAGCCTCTTCCCTTATCAGTACCTTTTCAGGAGCTCTGCTAGTCGTGAGTTCCTTAAGAAGCCCGAACATTTCAGTCATTCTATCGTTGATCTCCTCGCGTTGCTTGAATATGGCATTTTCAAATCTCTCCATTCGTTCAGTGTGTGTTGCCATGTAGTCCCGTACTCGAGCCTCAAAAGTGGTTCCTAATGCTTAGGGTTGGGGGTTCGGACCGGTACGTTCACGAAAAGTAAAGGGGTTCTGCTTTGGTGGTTCATTTTTATTTTGCGGACGATGGTTTGAGTAGACTGCTTCGGCATAAGCTTGAGGGATGTGTGTTGAGCTCGGTCTGGGTGTCGGTCGTGATCCCTTTAGTAAGAAGTTAATCTGGTCTTCGAGCTCAAGAAGTCTTCGGTTAGGTGTTTTTGAGGTGCTTTGAGGTGTAGAAATAGCCTTGACCGGTTTAACAAATTCTTTTATGTCATTCCAGCCCTCATGGTCGTAGAGGGCAAGGTTCTCAATGATTTCTTAGGATTCGTCAGCATTCTTATTGCGGAGTTTGCCGCAGGCGGCATGGTCAATCTCGCACTTAAGATGAAAGGAGACATGATCATAAAAAAATTAGATTTGAAGCCAACGATCGATGCCATGATGAGGGACTTTTTGTAGTAAGTCCTTGAAACGAGTCCATGCTTCAGAGAGAGATTCTCCATGATGTTGTTGGAACATCAGGATATCATTGCTGAGTTTTGCGGTCCTTCCCGGTGGAAAGAATTAAGAAAGGAAATGAGTAGTAAGATCCTCCCATGTGGTGATGGATCCTGCTGGAAGACGTTCAAGCCAGTTTCTAGCTTGATCGCGAAGGGAAAATTAAAATAGACGCAGGCACATTCTTTCCCTGTTTTCACCGTCAATGTCAAGTGACTCCACAAGTTTTAAGAAATCCTTGAGGTGTTGGTTTGGATCCTCGAACCGAAGTCTGTAGAATGAGCATCCGTTTTGCACCAACCGAATGGTGTCGGATCGAAGAGGTACCACGTTGTTCCCTACGGGGAGCTCAATGGTATTCCTGTAGCCCTCATGGCTAGGTTTGGCGTTGTCTCCAAGAGTACGAATAAGGATTCTCGTATCTCATGGTGGTTGACGAGAATGGATTACGAAATAATTAACACAATGAAAAGATAGACTACGAGAAAGCTAATATGCGGAAATTAAAGTCTTACTTAAAAGGATTCAAGCAAGTAGAACTAAGCTAAACTATGATCAAAACTTAACTATTCCTCATCAACGACGCCAAAAACTTGATGCGGTTGTCGTAAGGGACTTCTATAAGAATTTTTATAACTCCCTAGGCATAGTACCTAACCGTTGTAGTAGTAGCATAGGCAAGACTCGGGGGTTGTTATCGTTCTCTAGGGGAATAGGTTGGGAAGGCTTAATCACGGTCTAACAGAATTCTAAGGGTTGAAAGAAGATTATTTTTGTGTTTTTATATTTTATAGAAAGCAGGTAAATCAATGGTTTGGGAGGTGGGTTTGATAAACTAATAACTAAACTAATTAATAAACTAATCTACTGGTGATAACTTTATGATAATTGAATGTATTTACTTAATCATGCATTACTTATCAGATTTCTTCTCCTAATCTTGTTGCCTTGTCACACTTGTGATGGTATTTGTAAGTATTTCCTAGGTCATGAACGGATTACACAAACCCGCCATCTATTTAATATTTCGTTAGGGCAACGCACAAGTAAGGTAGTATGAAGACTATTACAAGGCCCCTAAGGGTACATTAAATGCATGTGAAATATCTTAAGAGGGATCAACCATATAAAGGGGCAAGGTAGTATGAAAACTGTTACCCGATGGTATCCTTTCTATGCACTCGCGTTTCCCTAGACGTGTCTACAACGATACAGACAAAAGCTGGTTTTCTAGAACCTAACGCGCACAATCATCAATCAAGAAGCAACAATAAAAGGATCTACAATCTGACATTCATGCAATCATAAGCAAATACAAAGGATGGTTTAGCCTCGCATGTTATAAAAAAAGCAAAAAGATAAATCAATCACACAACACATAGACATATTGAATGATTAATGATAAATAACCTTACTTGAATTAAAACATGGATTCAAGGTAGTTCAATAGGGTTTTGAGGCCCTAAAAACGACCTATGAAGCTGCTACAAGAGCTAGGGTTCGTCTCCCAAAAGTTATACAAAGTTACACACTTGAAACCCTAAAATCGGTTTAGTATATATAGAGATATCGTTGCGACGGTGTCGCGTTGTAATCCTGATGCCGTCGCTACGTGGATGATTCTAGATCCTCATTGAGTCGGCTACGTCCTGACGCCATCACTAAATCTCTGACACCATCACTAGATGGATCACGACGGCGTCGCTTTATGCCTGCGACGCCGTCTCCACGTTCTGTAAGCAATACTTATTCATGGATTTGGTGTAGGTCCATAATCTCGTCCATTTCTTCTCCAAATGAGCCCAAGTCACATGTATTCCCTCCACATGCCATCCAAGTGCTAAAAATCTAAAAACAAACGATTTAGCACATAATCTGGGCATATTTACATGATTTAGGAGGTTAAATAACCCCGAAATAGTGTATAAAATGACACCTCATCAAGTTGACTCCCCCTGATATAGACATCCATAGAGTGTTATGTCTTCTGAACATGCCGCATGCCAATAGCATAGACATGTTTCCTGAAAACCGAAGTCGGGAGCGCCTTGGTGAAAAGATATGCTGAATTGTTGCTTGATTGTACATACTTCATTTCAATTTGGTTATCCTTTATAAGGTCTTGAGTGTATGCAAAGTATCTTGGCAGTATATGTTTTGTCCTGTCGCTTTTGATATAGCCTTCTTTCATTTGTACGACACAAGCTGCATTATCCTCGTGTTTGATAGTTGGACTCTTCTCTTTGTTTAGCCCGCAAGAAGTCACAATGAGTTGTGTCATTGACCTCAACCATACACACTCTCTGCTAGCTTCATGTAGTGCGATAACTTCAGCATGATTTTATGATGTTGCTATAAGTGTTTGCTTTTGAGAACGCCATGAAATAGCAGTACCTCGGTTCAAGAACATATAACCAGTTTGGGATCTAGCTTTGTGAGGATCAGAAAAATAACCTGCATCTGCATAACCAATCAATCCTTGTTTTGAATTGTTAGAGTAAAATAAACCCAAGTCAGTCGTTCCACGAATGTATCAAAATATGTGATTGATTCCATTCTAATGCCTTTTTGTGAGAAATGAACTAAATCTTGCTAACAAATTAACTGCAAAAGAAATATCAGGTCTGGTATAATTTGTTAGATACATAAGAGCTCTAATTGCATTGAGATACGGTACTTCTGGGCCAAGAACATCTTCATCTTCTTCACATGGGCGAAACGGATCATTGTCAACATTTAGTGATATACCCACCATCGGTGTACTTAAAGATTTTGCTTTGTCCATATTGAAACGTTTTAGGACCTTTTTGGTATAATTCGATTGATATACAAGTATGTCGTTAGGCATGTGCTCGATTTGTAAACCAAGACAATATTTTGTCTTACTAAGGTCCTTTATTTCAAATTCTTCCTTGAAGTGCACAACGACTTCATTGATTTCTCTACTTGTACCAATGATGTTGAGATGATCAACATAAACATCTATAATTACAAAACCAGATGTTGTTTTCTTGATAAAGACACAAGGACATATAAGATTACTCTTATATCCTTTCCTTATCAAATAATCACTTAAACGATTATACCACATGCGTCCAGACTGCTTTAACCCATACAAAGATCTTTGTAACTTGACAGAGTACATGCCTTTGGGTTTTGCACTTAATGCTTCAGGCATTTTAAATCCATCTAGGATTTTCATATAGATATCACTATCAAGTGATCCATACAAGTAAGCAGTAACGACATCCATAAGACGCATATCTAAGTTTTTAAAAACGGCCAGGCTGATAAGATAGCGAAACGTAATTGCATCCATTACAAGAGAATACGTTTCCTCATAATCAATCTCTGTTCTTTGAGAAAAACCTTAAGCGACAAGTCTAGCTTTATATCTTATGACTTCGTCGTTCTTATTTCGTTTTCGTATGAAAACCCATCTGTACCCAACGGGTTTCACAACTCCAGATGTGAGGACAATTCAACCAAAAACCTTTCGTTTATTAAGCGAATTTAATTTAGCTTGCATTGCTTCTTTCCATTTGTTCCATTCATGTCTACTTTGACATTTAATGACTGATGTTGGTTCTGGATCATCATTTCCATTCATGATATCACATGCAATATTATAACAAAATTTCTCATCAATAATTTCTGTTTAATTTTGGTCCAATGATATTTTTGAGTGACCATAATTGATTGAAACCTCTTTATTGATATCATCAATTTCCTCTTCTTGAGGAGCAACATTTTACGTTCCTTCAAGAACAATATCCTCATGGATAATTGCATTTTCTGTTGCTTTTCTTTTTCTAGGATTTTTATCCTTAAAACCAACTGGTCTCCCACGCTTCAAGCGTGCTTTAGACTCTTGAGTGACTTTATCATCATATTTTACATTTGGTATTTCAACCCGAGCTGAAGCATTAACAGCTAGTATGTAAGATTTAGTCACTCTTTTTGTATCTGTGAATGCATCAGGTAACTGATTTACAATTTCTTGCATATGCATTGTCTTCTGAACCTCAGTCTCACTTTGTTTAGTGCGAGAATCAAGATACAATAATGAAGGTTCACTCCATGAGACATCTTTCTCATGGTTTTTCTTTTCTTCCCCAAGCGAAGGGAAAATTGCCTCATTAAAATGGCAATCAGCAAAACGTGCTGTGAAGACATCACCCGTTAAGGGTTCAAGATATCTTATGATAGAAATCGTTTCATATCCAACATATATCCCCAACCTTCTTTGGGGGCCCATTTTTATCCGTTCGGGTGGTGCAATAGGAACATATACTGCACACCTAAAAATTCTAAGGTGGGATATGTTTGGTTCTTGGCCAAAAGTAAGTTGCATAGGGGATTACATATGGTTTACACTTGGTCTCATGCGTATCAAAGATGCAGCATGCAAGATTGCATGACCCTATATAGATACGGGGAGTTTTGTTCTCATTATTAGCGGTCTAGCTATTAGCTGTAGATGCTTAATCAATAATTTAGCTAAACCATTTTGCGTGTGTACATGAGCAACTGGATGTTCAACGACAATCCCTACTGACATACACTAGTCATTAAATACTTGAGATGTAAACTCACCAGCATTATCAATCCTCACACGTTTAACAGTGTAATCTGGAAAATGTGCTCTCAATTTTATAATTTGAGCAAGGAATTTTGCAAAGGCAGCATTACGAGTTGATAACAGTGATACATGAGACCATCTACTTGATGCGTATATTAGGACCATAGAATATCTAAATGGTACACATGGTGGATGTATCGGTCCACAAATATCACCTTGAATTCTTTTAAGAAATACAAGCGATTCCTTTTCAACTTTAAGTGGCGATGGCCTTGCAATTAACTTCCCAAGAGAACAGGATGAACATGGAGCCATTTTATCCATCTGAAGGATTTCTTGATCCTTCAATGGATGTCCATGTGTACTTTCAATTATCCTTTTCATCATTGTTGATCCTGGATGACCCAACCGGTCATGCCACAAACTGACTATATCAGGATCACAAGATTTTTCTTTAATCACCATATGTGATTCTGCCATACTTAAATGTGTATAATGCAATCCTGAATGGAGCATTGGCAGTTTTTCCAGTATAATGCTTTTATCAATGATATGCAAATATTTCTCATTTTCAATTGTTGTAGTTTAAGTGTCATAACCATTAAGATATATGTCACCAAAACTCAAAAAGTTTTTACTCGACTTGGGAGAAAATATAACATTGTTTATCAAAAACTTTATGCCATTTGGTAGTATAAAATTAGCTTTTTCTGTTCCTTCTATTAAATCCATAGGACCTGATATTGTACGTATTGTTCCTTTGGTTGGTCTGTATTCAGAAAAATATTTTGTTGACTTGAGGATTGTGTGTGTAACACCGCTTTGCTATGTCCTTATCCTTGTAAATACAGTTTTGGGACGATTGGGATTCATGGTAGTATTTATTTCGCAGAAGAATGGGGAAGAAAAGTTAAGTCAATACCCCCCATATGTTTGTTAGATGATCTCCATGTTATTTTGATCCACCTCAAATCGGGTCATTAGTTAGATTGTAGATAATCGAGTACGTAAAAGTTCAAGTGTAGAGGTGTATCTAGAAAACCCCCATGATGTATTATATGTTTAAGCAATGGCAGGACAAAAGTGTACGAAAAAAATTGTATATAAAAAAAGTAAAAAATGTACGGGCTGCCATTTGCTTATGTTTATGTTTATTATAGAGTCAAGAAAAGAAAAAGAAAGAGATTGATGTAGAGTTGTGTAGAGTTTGTATATCTTCGTCCGAGTCTTGGCTTAGCAAATCTTACACGAATGTATTTCATATAAATAATTAGCTAACCATTACCACTCCTAAAATTCACCTAAGCCACCCAAATGTCATCACTCATCAGTTTCTTTTTTTCCATTATATTGTATATCTTACACTTCACCCCCAACCACATTTAAAAGACCTCTTGGATAGTAATGAATAATGCTTGCGCCCAATGGTGGAGGTTCGATCCTTTACCAAACATATGGTAATTTATATGCTATGACAAGTAATGAGTGTTGATTTTCTGTTTTCCCATTATGTTATAATTTATTATACACCCGAGAGAAAGAGAGAATCCCAAACACTTATGTAAGGTGCTAGTATGTACCTTTCGTGCTTTTAATTACGAGGTCTAGAAGGTTGTGTTGTAAAATACTTTTAAAGAGTAGGTTAAATGACCCTCATATTGCTATTGTCTATGTAGAAAAGCTCATTTGCTTGAGGACAAGCAAATTTCAAGTGTAGGGGTATTTGATGAGGTGTCATTTTATACACTATTTCGGGGTCATTTAACCCCCTAAACATTGCAAATATGCCCAGATTATGTGTTTACTCGTTTGTTTTCAGGTTTTTAGCACTTGGATGGCATTTGGAGGGAATACACGTGACTTGGGCTCATTTAGAGAAGAAACGGACAAGATTACGGACCTACACCAAAACCTTGAAGAAGTATTGCTTACAGAACGTAGAGACAGTGTCGCAGGCATAAAGCGACACCGTCGTGATCCATCTAGTGACGGCGTCAGAGATTTAGTGACGGCGTCAAGGACATAGACCGTCTTCTGTGATATAGGAAACATAACGTAGCGACGCGCCGCAGGCATTACAATCACGGATACCGCCGTCGCAGCGGATTATCTCTATATATACTATAAACGAATTTTAGGGTCTTCAAGTGTTTTAACTTATGTATAAAACTTTTGGGAGTCGATAATCCTAAGCTCTTGTATTGTAGCAGCTTCATAGGTCGTTTTTAGGGCCTCAAAACCCTATTAAACTACCTTGAATCCATGTTTTATTACATGTAGGTTATTTATCTAGTTTAATAATTCAATATGTCTAGGTGGTGTTTAGTGATTGATTTTTCTCTTTACTTTCTTTATAAAATGCGAGGCTAAAACCCTCCTTTGTATTCTGTTATTTGCATTGCATGAAAGTAGGAATTTAGATCCTTTTACTGTTGCCCTTCTTGATTGATGATCATGCGCGTTAGGTTCTAGAAAACCAGCTTTTGTCTGTATGTTGTAGACACGTCTAAGGAAACCCGAGTGCGTAGAAAGGATACCATCGAGTAACAGTCTTCATACTACTACCTTGCCTCTTTATATGGTTGATCCCTTTTAAGATATTTCACATGCATTTAATGTACTCTTAGGGGCCTTGTAATAGTCTTCATACTACCTTACTTGTGTGTTGCCCTAACGAAATATTAAATAGACGTCGAGTCGTGTATTCCGTTCATGCCCACTAGGAAATAATTTACATTATACATCACAAGTGTGACAAGGAAACATGATTAGGAGAGGTAATCTGATAAGTAATGCATGATTAAGTAAATACATTTAATTATCATAAAGTTATCACCAGTAGATTAGATATTAGTTTAATTAAGTAGTTAAACAAACCAACCTCTCAAACCATAGATTTACTTGCTTTCCTATAAATATAAAAATACAAAAATAATCTTCTCTTAACCCCTAGAATTCTGTTAGACCGTGATCAAGCATTCCCAACCTATTCTGTTAAGAGAACGTAAACAACCCCGAATCTTTGCTATATACTACTACTAAATACGGTTAGGTACTCTCGCCTCTTGGGAGCTGGTTAAAATTCTTGTAGAAAGAAATCTCTTACGACAACCACATCAAAATCCCGCTTATAAATCACAAAACTATAGTCGGAGTTCCCATCCGTCGAGGCCTCATAATACCTTCCCGAAACTGATTGGTTGCTTGTGACAGCCAAGGTCTGAACATTGTCCCACTTCCCTCATCGGGTTCCTCTCTGTTCATCATGAGGTTGTTGGGATAAATGTGGGGTATGTGACTGCGGGGTACTCTTTGATGCGAAAGGATATGGATCTAGAAGCCGAGATCAAAGCATTAGTTCGAGATAAGAGCCCTTACGAACCAAGGCTTCTAAAATTACCGGAGGGTCCATCATCAAGAATGGCCTGAGATTGTCAGAAGCATTCCTAACAATGCTAGACACAGCGGAATACTGTGGCAAAATGGGTCACCATTTCACGAAATCGAAGGCCTAGAGGCAAATAATTTTGCATGTGTCTTGTAAATCGTATTTAGACTAAACAAGTATTGGAGAGCACCTGCGCTTCGCTCGCTGGCAGTTTTGTATATTTTGTAAACATTTTATAAATTAAAGGTGAAAAAATTTCGATTGTATAGAAGGTAATATGATTCATTCAAATAGAATGTCCTATGTGCTAAAGATAACACTTAGGCTTCATATTTTGGGCCTGGCGTATGTGGAAACACTAATAATCTGAATCAAATGAGAAATCTGGATACTTGTAAATGCTTTTGCATTCATCTAATTTACCTAAGATCAATATTAAAAGATTTCCAAAACTGTACTATATTTGACAGATTCAAGCTCATGGAGGCCGTTAGCCAAATAGCATAGATATACTTTGTTGGTAAATTAGACAATTAGAGTAAATCATAAACAGCCATAACACAAACAAAACATAAATCTGCCCACGCGCTTCAAGCTCAGCAAGTCTCCTACCCAATTCATCTTCCCCGACCTTCTCAATATTCTTCACAGCAAGGGCATGCCCCGTGGCCTTCAGCAACCCAATTGACACTTCCAAACCATAAGCGTCCGGCACCCTGCTATAAGTGTTGCACATACTTTTACTATTTTCTAGTGAGTCAGTGTTTAGTTTAATGGCTAATTCAGATGTGAAATGCTTGCCACATATTAATAAATTCTATGTTACTCCTGATCCTATACAGTAAAGAACTTCAGTTATATTAAATCTAGTTTGCATCACCAAAAAAAGGAAAATTTATGAATTTTATATGAGTCAACAAAATGGCAATGCTAATAATTCTTTATCTCATATACCACTTATCCTATCAAGTCATATAAACACCTCAAAAACACATAATAGCCTTAAACAATCAAACTTATACCTCAACTTCATATTGTGATTGTAATGTAATAAGTTTAAACGTGCAATCACGGGGTGTTGACATATAAAAATATAACATACCTTTATCTTACTACTAATGGGTTAACTTCACGCCCGACAAACACGTGTGAATTATGTATAAGTAAAAGATAGTTGTTGACAAAATGAATAAAACTCGAAAATCCAATATAGGTTTTGATTATAAAACACAAAGTGAAAGTAACTAACCTTTACCACATAGGCTTCAAGATCGAAGGCCATAAACCACCAATTTTAGTACCCAGAACAACACCGTTGCGATACGGCCTGATTTCAGCACCCCCATACAAGTCATATTTTCAACCATCATTTTCATAAGCCCTCCAAACTCACCCATTTCGAACCAAAAAGCAGCATTTCTGCCCTTTTTCAGCATCAAAAACCACATGTTTTAGACCCTATTTCTGCATACCAACAACCTATCAGCGATGACCATAAACATCCGTCATTCTGAGCACAAAAACAACCACTTCAGCATTCTAAACCCACCATTTCAGCATCCAAAACGCACAGGTTTCATCCTCGATTTCAGCGCTGAGGAACCCACCGATTTCAGGCAACCAAACACACCAATAAGTAGCGAGCACAAATGATGGCAGCGTGAAGTAACTAAGTAGCAAGCATAAATGGTGGCAGGTGCAAAAAAAAGTGGTGGGTCAACATGGCGGGTTAGAGGAAATAATTTATTGCTAACTAATATAGGTAGCTTATGCACGTAACTAATATTGTTCAAGTCTCATAGGCCGTAAAAAAAACATGGGTGGATCACCTATATTGGATTTTCGAGTTTCTTAATCATAACCCAATAAGTTGCGATGGGGAAATTCAGAGTTTTAGTTATAAGTGTGTTCAATAGATTCAATGTCGATGAATCTCAAAAACCAAGCTGAACTAATTTATAACAGTAACTAATAACAAAAAAAAGTAGGACACAAAGTTCAATGACTAACCTAAATTAGCAGCAGGTATCTCAAATTCAGGCTTCAGACAAACAATGCATGATCCTTATAGATGTGTATGCGTTTGGGACTGTATGCGGTGTTCTTATACAATGTCATCGATCAGTAGCCGCAGGTGGCCTTCTTACACACTGCATCCAACTTCAGTGACTGTAAGTGGGAAATAAGCTACATACTACCTTCACCCTTTGCACGTTTCAGCTGCACATTAGAAGCCGAGTTATAGCAATTTAAGAGTAAGCTAAAAAACGAATCCTATAATACAGCAAATTTTTAGATTTTCATGTTCATTTCGTTTATGATTTTAAAAATTCTGTTTTGCAATCAACTTTTTACAACGGCTCTTTTTGGGTTTACATATTCACTTACAGGCCGAATATTCATATTTTCAACCTGAACTCATTTTCACCCGCAAGCAACCTCACCCATCTTGACACCTCTACTACTTGTATGTATAGGCATGGGTTGAGAGATTTACCACGAATCCAAGATGATACTTTCTGTTCATTAAGTGTTAATGGCAGCTTGTATCTGCTCCAAAGTTCTTCCTTTCGTTTCAGGAACCATTACGATAATAAATAGAATACCAGCTATGTTGATTGCTGCATCTAGGAGAAACGTGCCTGAAACAATATGCATAAGATTAAATCTCGATAAATGTTAAGAATGTGTGTAATCATAAGACTACTATAAACGTGTCAAATTACCATAAGAACTCCAGCTCAAGAGAAACTTAGAAGTGAAAGACACAGCCCACGTGCCAAACCAATTTGTAAGTGTTGCCAGGCTTACAGCAGCACCCTTGATGTTAATAGGGAATATCTAGATGCAGAATATTACTACTTCAATTAGAGAGTGAAGTACTCCATTGTACTTGAAAATTGGTCAAATTGGGTTATATGTAATTGCTGATGGGTAAATCTAAAATATAAGGTAAAAGGGACATGGGCTGAACGATTAAGAAGTTTTCGATAAGGGAACCATATGGGAAAAACTGTATTGATGTTAATGTATGTACCTCAGACATTATAATCCATGGAACTGCTCCCATTCCTGCTGAAAATGATGCAATGTACAACTGTATTCAAGAAACTCTTTAAGAAAATGTATTTTGGTAGCGTTGTTTCACAAATGACGTGTACTTACCAGAATTCCAGTTACAGCTAGCGCAGGTGCTGCTGCCAGTCCTATTTCATAAGCCTGGTGCACAAAATGATCGTTAGAGAACACTTTTAACAATAATATACTTGTAGTCAAATACTCTTTTAAAGTATGTGTTAATTTGAATGTAAGGGTTTCACTTCCTACGATTACCTTTAAGTAGAATGAAATTACCGCTAGCAAACAGCCCATAACCAATCTGGCGCCTGAAACCTTGAACATACATTTGTATTTAGGAAAAGGGCTTAACATATAAAAAACCACAAAAAGCTATAGACCGTCGAATCTAAGCTTTACCAGTAACAATGGCTTTCTACCGGCATTATCTACAAATAGTGCATTTAAGGCAGTAATGATGACCTACAAATATCATAAAGAAGAGAAACTTATCACTTTGTAAGAAGCAATTCATCAAGATTCTAGAATGAATAGAGGTGGAAGTTTTGACCCATTTACTTATAAATGGGCCGATTTAGTCGTTGGAGGTCACTGTTAATGCATACAAAATATTAAGTCGCTGTAGTCACCAAATATTAATATTATTATAGTTACTTACACATCTAAATATTTATAGATTTTCTCTCAGAAATTAGCAAAAAGTGTTTGTGGGCCAACCTGACCTGGCATATTTCAAACTGTACTAAAATGACATATTTTGACCCGAATGCACCTATCTCGCTTGATACCCACCTTGCCTATCTTTCCACCTGGTGAGAGTCCTAGATTTACATATCATTAAGTAGAAATTATATAACCTGAAGAACTGCATAGATGATTGTTCCAATATCAGCAGGAAACCCTGAAAAAGTGATTCATCAAAGTTAATAAATATGCTTATAGTTCTTAACTTGTTTTTGTTACCTTGATGAATAAAGCATAAGATTCTAACTACAAAATACAAACCTACAGACTCAAAAATACTTGTACTGAAGTATAGAAAGTACCTTCAGCATGATTACATTCAAGATGATAGCATCTCGACGATCCTTTCCACTTTCTCCCGGATAACAGCATTACATCCACACTCTCCGACCACTTATTCCTCTCAATCGCAGCCTCTCCAATATTTCTCTCGACCGCCTGCAACTCCCGTTTCATCCTCTCAGCATCCCTCATATTAAACCCTGCACCTCCACCTCCTTCTTCAACTCCTCATTTTCCGCACAAATCATATTCCATTCCTCCACTTTAACCCTTAATTGCTTCTCTTTTTCCTCCATTTGCTTGTCAACTTTTGCCTCTTGATCCTGCAATTGCTCAATCATATGATTAAACTTCTTGACGTCTTTTTCCAATAGGCTCTTCTCCTCAACTACTTCCCTTAGAGATGGCCCGGACCTCATGCCCTCTAGTGTTACCTCCAATCCTAAAACTCTTCGGCTTGGCATTAATCTTAACTTACCGTATTCCAACTTCATATTAAAATTTCAAAAGACACCAAATCAGCCTCTAATGATTGAAATAGCAAGACGAACAATAAAACGAAATACATATGATTGTTTTGGTGTAACTGCAAATATGTACCAAAGATAGATGATTCATTCCATAACATGGGAAATATATAAATCAATAACATGGGCAAATCTCAGGCCTAATGTCAAATAGAGACTACACGCCATCGATCGAACAAAATGAATACCTCAATTTTCTGTTGCTGACCTTCTTTGGAGTTTGTAATAACTTAGCTCACAATTTCGACTCATTTGCTAAAGGACGGGTTATTGTGACTCCCATTGGATATAGCTAGCCTGCCATCGACATAAGCAAATATATGGTTAGGCTTAATTATTGGGTTGTTATGTTTAGCTTATGTGTTAGACTTATGAGCTCATGTTGTTTTGGCTTACATTGCATAAGCTCATACTCTAACCTTTTTTTTACACTCGTGGCTTATATAAGCTTATTATGAAGCTTGTGAGCCCACAAATAAGGTTAAAATGATAAAACCACAACTTTAAAATCATCAAACCACACAATTTCCCCTTTGCACATATCAGAGTACACTAACTGTTTAGATCTATTTAACTCTTATTAATAAACAATTCTTTTGAAGTAATAATTTACACATGATCCCGCATCATTTATAAAAGTAATTTTTAAAACATCTAGCACAAAGGTCACGATCATATACGAAAGGCACTGGTTTTTCCTTTCTTTCCTGGTTTCTTGATTGAAGAATATCCTGACTCTATAGGGGCGCTAGCGCTTTACTAAATAGAATCTAAACGGGCCTGAAAAAACGTAATAGGCTGCGCTGATACTTATTGGCTAGCTTCTTCAAGCTCGCCCCTTATTGGAAAAGAAACTATAGAGCAATCAAACAAAGCGGCAATAGTTATATTACTTAGTAAGTCAAACCTTTCGCGTAGGCGGCTCACTTTTTTTGTTGGTGGAAGCAATCACAACAGATGAGAAGGTTGTTTGAAGAAAGAAGAAGAGTGATATGAACCGGATAATTGATAGAAGAAAATAACGATGAATAAAGATAGTTGATCAACTTTTGAGAGGCCGATCTCTCTCCAATAATGATATTAAATCATTAAACCATTCATATTATTCAACATAATAAAGATTACAATCCTAGAGCCCTATTTATAATAATCCTATTCTTGTAGAACAAGTCGGATCCTAATCTTTTCCTAAATAAAACATATCTATTAAATAATTAAAAACTATTTTAATACTTATTTAATATCTATTCCATAATTAATTATTCCAGGATCGTATCATTACTTCGCCCAGCAAAAACACCTTGTCCTCAAGGTGTTCCTTTAAAATCTTGAGCCACGTGATTTCGGGATCCCATGTCTTGACTTGTAGTTCTCCCTCTTGTGGGTCGTAATCAAACATCAAAAAGTGTTGGCATGGCTGTTCATAATTTGCTAATCTATTGTCACACTTCAGCCCACCCTCTATAGCTTCAGTTTGCCCAACCTCAATGACAGCACGAGACTTTGATTTCGACCACACGAAAGGCCCTTTCCTTTTCTTTCTCTTTCTATTGGCAGCACAATGTCGGAGACCCAAATGAGACCCCTTACTCTTATTCAAGGCACAACCAAACCCCTCTTTACCGACTCCTTTTTCCGTAATCTTTTTGTTTTGATCAGATGTCAAATCATCATAACATGGAGAATTTTGAATCGGGTTTTTTGCGGGTTTTAGGTAGCATGGTCGTTCTGTTGGTACCTTGGTTGTCAAGACGATATGGGATTTTGAATGAAAGAATCAATTAGATTTATCATCTCTTTAATCTTTTGGTTCCATGATTCACGCCTCTTATCGTCTTCAATCTTTTGATACCATTCTTCACGCCTCTTATCCTCTTCAATCTTTTGATACCATTCTTCAGCTCTTATCCTTTTCGTAAGCTCTAAATAAGCCATTTGTTCCCGTATCTCGCAGCAAGTTTTTCTTTTTTGATTCTCCCATATGTCCCTCTCCATAACTTTGCTGCACAATTCGACATCCTTAGTTAAGATTCTCACCGTCTTCGTTATGGAACCTTTTTGTAGCCTCGCAACTTGCCTCGATGCTCTTCCATTATAGCCCGTCGTAAGTGAGACATTGATACCCGAGATCAAAAGAAGATTTAACCTTTTTAATGAACAAGATAATTTTCTGGTAGTGAAAAGTGATTCGGATGAACAGGAATTTCTGGCTGTGAATAGTGTTCGGATGAATAGTGTTTTGGTGAATAGTAAACTTTTTTTTGAAACTCTAGAATCGAAACAGCAGCTCTGATACCAATTGATATGAACCGGATCGATAATAGAATTGATAGAAGAAAATAACGATAAATAAAGATAGGTGATCAACTTTCGAGAGGCCGGTCTCTCTCCCAATAATGATATTAAATCACTAAACCATTCATATTATTCAACACAATAAATATTACAATCCTAGAGCCCTATTTATAATAATCCTATTCTTATAGAACAAGTCGGATCCTAATCTTTTCCTAAATAAAACATATCTATTAAATAATTAAAAACTATTTTAATACTTATTTAATATCTATTCCATATCAAAGAGACCTTTCAGCACCACAACTGACTTTCCTGCGGAGTTCCAAAAACCTCATTGTCCAATCGCTTCTGTATTGCCAGAAAGATATCAAAACCCAAAATCAAAAGTAGACCTTAATTATTTCATGATAATCAGTTATATATAAGAACAAAAATTACACCCACATCAGATTTGTTCTACAACCTAAAAATTCATAAACTCAAAAGCCTAAAGAACGACCTAATCAGATTTTCTAGAAGACCATAAGTTCAACAAAATAAGCCAATCGAAACACCCTGATTAGGTCTAACATGAGTATCTTGAACAATAAATACTCATATATAACATTCTTCAAGCTTTCTAGAAATAGAGGAAAAATCTAACCTGGGTTTTGTTTTAAAAGACTTAATCTCCGTTGGTTGCCGGAGTTGGTGGTCAGAGCTTTATGGTGACCGGAGCTATTGGTGGTGGTGGTTCTGTTGGTTATGATCAGATTCTGTGATGGTTTAAAGAAAATGATTATGGAAGCGGTGGGGTAGTTGTGATTATGCAGCAAAAATCAACAATTAATTAAAAAAAATAAAGAAGAGAGCATAACTTATGGAAGCAAATCTACTAAGATGTGATTAGAAACAAATGTAACACTAAAAATATAGATTTAATATGGACAGATGCATGAGAGAGAATACTACTGTGAAAATTAATGGGTTACAGGTGTTACAAATATAGAGCAACAATGCCACTAAGTAAGTTGTAACCAGAAATTGTAAATTAACAACTACTGAACTCACTATGAAGACATGTATTGGATTAAAAAACCAACCGCCATCTCCACTAAGTGAGTTGTGAGTAGCATGTGGTTAGTAAAATAATAAAGAACAAGGAAAGATTACCCGCGCGTTGCTGCGGGCGTTATTTTTTCGCGCGTTATTACGGGGCATTTTTTTTGTTCCGGTTAATTTCTTCGGTCTCATGTTTAATAGTTTTTTTTTTTCCTCATATTAAATGACAAATTTTTTTTTCAATAAAGGGGATATTTTTATTTTATTTTTTGGCCCAGGCCGATAGAAAGTCGTAAACGTAATTTTTTTTTTTCTTCATATTTTTGACAAACGGAAAGAGGGAGTATAAAGTTTTTTTTTTTTTTGGGACGAATATCTTAATGATGAACAGAACCACATGTATAAAAAATTTTGGGCCGGTCCCCCACCCCATGAATCCTCGCCTAAGGGGTATTTTTTTTTCTGGAATGTTTTTTTTTAAATTTTTTTTTTTACGTACGGTACTTTTGTTGTAACATTTTTTTCCCCCTATTTTGTGCCAACAATTTAAAAAAAAAAAAAAAAAAAATGAGCCGGCCAAGCACTGTAGCTTGCTACAGTGCCTAGCGTGAATAGTGTTTTGGCGCTATTGTAAAAAATATTATATACATGGGCCGGGCCAAAGCACTGTAGCTGCTACAGTGCTTAGCAGTGAAATAGGCTTTTGCACATTTGAAATGAGGTTGTTTATAATATAATTTTGCACAGTTTATTTGTTGTGTTACATTAGTCAGCATTAGAATAGAGTATAATAGGTTAGGGATGAGGTCAAGGATAAACGCAACTTACTTTACAAAATTGTTTCACCTGCATAATGGACTTAAAAAATACTCATTATCACTAACATATCACAATTTTTTTTTTGATTATAATTATTCTTCACAAGTGATTTGACAAAAATACTCTTATGTTTTTCATCTTCATCTTCAACATTTTAAAATCCAGATTCCGGCCATCATCTCCGGCTACAAACCATCATTTTCGACAATATTTCCGCCCACCAACAAATAATCATCCGTAAAACACAAACAAAACCACTTATCTTAGCATAAAAAACGTTTTGCACATGATAACGTACAATAGGTAAATAAAGTATATGGTTTCAGATTACTTAATAATTAATAAAAACGGTTTTGATTTGATTTCCAAACATGGTATTATTGCTAAGTTGATATATTTTTTAAATTGATGTTTTTTAATAACATCTGGATTCCCTACGTTATCTTAAATATATTAACGTGAACTTTTATCACAAAGTACGTAGAAAGTGATGAGTCATGACTCATGATACTCTAGGAATCTTATCAATTAGGTCCTTGAAGTTGAAGCCACAAAGAATCATTGATGACTTCATGAGCAAGAAAATGATTGTTAACGTAATTGCATTCTTGCATCCTAAGCGGCCATAAGTATTTTATTTTTTAAAGTCAATAGATTTATGTTTTGTCACAGATTTAAGTGTATTGCTAGAAGAGACAAATATAAACAGTAACATGAAATTTAACAACGGTTGTCTGTAGAAATTAATTTTGTTAAACTTTTTATTGATTGTTTTGAGCCTTAAATAACACAAAAAACAGGAAAATGTTTTGTGACATGTGATGCTCATAGTTTTTAAGATAGATTAGATTCGTCTTTTTTTAACGGTGCTTTGGGATCATTAACGTATATTGTTACAGTATACAACATTCGGATAAACTACAGTTTTGCACAACACAGATTATCAAAGCAAATCAATACGTGTCTTCTCTCTATTACAAACGTATACACGAAGAATAAAGATAAATGAAAGGAGAGGATAAAGTTTTATTTCTTGGTGTACTATATATGATAATATAGCTCTGAATTTATAGTGAAAGGAGATTAGAAAAACAGCCGGATAATTAATCATGTTAGTGGCTCATGAACACAAATTTAATTTGAGCGTTGACCATACATTAATTTTTGTGTTAATACCCATTAGTGTATTTGGAGTTAAGATCAACATAGACCCATTATTTGTCATAGATCCAATGAATCAATTTCAACCATTTATTTTTTCATCAAAAATAAAAAAACTCATTATTAACTCTTTTTTAAGATAAAAAATATTTACAAAACTGGGTAAATGTTCACACGACAAATATTCTTCCATCACGTACGGACATTTTTTATCTTTCAGTAGACGGGTGACACGATATACTTTCAAGGAACTTTTTTTCGATTTTTTTTTTCAATCACGAATTGCAGAAGATCATCATAGATTAGTTATTTTTATAACGATTCATATATGATTCGTATTAAACGAATCTATATGATTTCATGAATCATATATGAATTTCATAAGCTATAATATTTAATTTGTTGATTCTAACGAATTTTTTAATTTTGTTTCGTCACGAATTGCGACATTTCATTATGATTTCGTATAAAATCATATATGATTTCATAAAAATAATTATGATTTCATTATAAATCAGATATGATTTGGTGATTCGACGAACTTTTTTTCAATTTTGTGATGTGTGGGGTTGTTGGTTTTCAGTCACGAAATTGTTGTAAATCATATATGATTCGTCATACGAATCATATATGAGTTATGTCATAAGAATCATAAATCATTTTTTGATAGTCATACGAATCATAAAATCATATATTGATTTCATAAAATCGTTTATATCTTCATAAAATTCATAAAAGGAAGTTCGTTCGAATGTACAGAATGTCGCACCTCTATAATAGAAAGAATAATTTTATTCTCGTCGCGATGATATGTTTTTGTTTTGCGTATACGATTACAGGTGTAGTTGGATATTTAATTTTTTTTTAAAGATGGAAAGTGAGTTTTTTTATTTTTGATAAAAAAAAATGAGTGGCTATGATTGGTTCATTGAGTCTATGACAAATATTTGGTCTATATTGAACTTTTGGCATTGTATTTGATGAGGATCAATTGTCATTCAAATTCAAACCCATCATATGACCAATTTTTCAAAAAGTGAACTAAAAACTAACCCTCAACGCATGCAACAGCGACCCTAAACTCATTTTTTTTTCTAATCAAATGGCCATACTTGTAAACAAATACAGAGTTTTATGTAGTGATGTTCCAACTTAGCCGGAAATGGCTACGTTACATGTACAAATGCATAGGCATGTAAATACAAGGTTCCACTTATAACGTAAACATCATTGAGATACTTATGCATACATATTGTACATATCTTCGAGAATTTTAGGCTCTGTGGGTAACCTTTTAAAAGCAATTCAAATCAAATATATTAACCTGATCAAACCGGTAAATGCCTCCATGGCTCCATTTTTGCTCATATTTTGAGGGATTATTATGGCCAATACAAGTTTGCCATGTTTCAACTTAAGAAAGTAACTTGCTTTTCTATCTTCAACCCAAAGCATCTCCGTGCATAAGAACCTTACACGATCCAATGCACTGCCACATCAGCGTTTAATAGAACTTTCACATGATGACATAGAAGACGCGGCTCCAATGCACTGCCGCATAAGCGTTAAATAGAACTTTCACATGAACTCTTATGGGATGTTTCAGGCTTTTTGTCTCGCAATGCCTGCCTAAGAGACGTGAGCACATTGAAGATGCCCTCATAACGCATGAAGGGAAAAAAAAAACTGTCTGGCTTTCACAATGCATAAGATACATATGACACTCAGGATTGTTCAATGTTATACTACTACCTTGCATAAGTGCTTTGTAGATGCCCTCATAAAGCATGACCGGAAAAAAGAAAAAAAAATTCAGCAGGCACCCGGTTTGTAAATTGGTTAGCTTGTTTAATAGCTGATAAAAGAAGAAAAGTATAATGCTGCCATAGACCTAACATATAAGACACGACCAGGAAAGTACAAGAAATTCAAATCTTTTTGGATTATGAATCAACTGCATTACCCAATTATCTCTTCTGAGATCTTCTAGCCAAAAAACATTATTGAGTAATCGGGATGACGAAGAAATGAACAATAAATTCACTAAGATGTGCCTTAACTTGCTACAATTGAATTAAAGCAAACAAAAATCCACATATATATGTTCTTGAACGTATGGGCAAACTTCATCTTCACTTTGTTCTATTGATAACTCTGTGTGTCAATTCTATAAGTGCTCGCCTTGATCTTTGAACATCCTCGTCATCATTCTCTGGTAGTGAATCGATTGCAGCCGATGCCAGACTAGCATGCTTTGCTGCTAGTTCCCTTGTTCTTTGAATTCCATGACTTTTACCAAGATACTCTAGAGCCTGTATTATCAGCCAAATCAATTGTGATTATCAAATACCAAAGTCAAACATTGAGAGTCAAACTTGGGTAATAGGGTATAAAACTATAAACATAAGCAACCAAATTTCTCGATCAGAAATTAATATGCTACACACAGACACAAAACTTACAAGGTCTACATTCGCAGGGTTGTCTAATCCCCTGTCAAAACAACTCCGTTACGTAATTCTGGAATCTCTCCTCAATTGCATATAATAATGGTGCGTGTGTTCTTTGTGTCAATCCCCTACAGACCCGAGTCAGAACGTTAGCACAACTTTCAGTATATAACACCACCATTAGAGAGAACCATCAGCATCAACAACGATAGGTAGATGTGGTAACATTGACCCATATATTGATATTAAAGGTCAAACACGTTATGCTAGAAGATCTAAGGAAAGACACAGGTCAAATGGGTCAAAGTTGTCCGAATTATTTCAAATGTATAAAACCTCCAAAATTGCTTTATAATAAAGTTAGAATCCATTTGTTTTGTATCATGTTTTAAACACTAATTGTTTATATAACTCAAAGCATGTTTATGAATTTGGTTGCAATGAACTCAACACGACACCATCTTGACAGGCGGTTTGTAGCACGACTTCTTTTAACCTAGTTACCCATCCAGACCATTTTGTCACCTCGCACTGGGCCTGACTATATCTGCACAATTTTTGGTGGTTCTGCCAATGTATAATGGTTTCATGCATCTAACCTTTATATATAGAATATATGTCAAGGAAGTGTGTTAATTACATGGCGAATATCAGATAATGAGCCCTTCCCAAGAGAAGATGATGTGCCTGTAAAATCAAGAACATCATCGATTAATTGGAACGCCAATCCCTGCAGAAAAGCATAGATGATGGTCAGAATTACGATCATATTGATTAGTTCCAAGTCATGCCCACAAAAATGATCCCTCGTAGACAACACTTGTTTGCAAGTACATTATCTAAAGCATAGATAACATTATCGAATGCTTACACACCAGATTTTTCCCGTACTCATATGCCAACATAGCGACCTCTGCAGTTTGACCAGTAAGAAGAGCAATCGATTTGCAGCTATTTGATATGAGTGATGCAGTCTTGTAGTATGTCTTCTGCAAATAGTAATCCATGCTGCAACAGAAAAAGTAATTTTAACTGAAATCCTGGAAGAGAACTATACCCAAGCTCAGATACTAAGAGGTGATACCATCCATTGGACGTTTTAATGACAAGGTTATACAACATTTACTACATATGACTATGATGTTGAAATGTTTGAACATTCTATCTCCATTTCATGTATAGAAAAGGTAAGGTAACATTACCCAATCCCGTCTTCCACGCGGTATTGGGGAGGTAAGATGTAGACAGCCTTACCCCTACCCGAAGGTAGAGAGGCTGCTTCCAGAGGACCTCCGGCCTTGCAGGGGGTGAGGATCAAACCCTTGACCTCTGTCTCCATATGGGAGGGGGTTTTCCAACTGATCCAACCCCTTAACCTCTATCTCCATTTCATGTATGAATATGTGTATTCAAATATGTATAAAAATACCGATGCGACTTGTTGGCCCCTATCATTACAGATGCTTCAAACTCAAACCTACCTCACCACCATAAATAAAGGTGACAGAACGGGTAGTAAGATATATAAGGTAACAAAGTCTCATGGGCTTTTGGTATGGGTCAGATTGGGTGGCCAGAAACACGTTAGTCCAAAAAAAATCTTTTAAAATGGTTTTTTACAAAGGTTCTGCGTCTTAAACTGTGTTATAGGATTAGCCCATTTGGACACTTGAACACAACCAAACCGACAAATGCTTGAGTGAAATGGGCCAAAATCGCCACACTCTATCCAAGACCGGCAGTTTGGTGAGACGTTTAGGGAAAATATATACATCTAATGCCTCCCATCCTTTTGAGCTTTCAAAGAGCATCACCTAACATATGAAAGTCCCCCCTACTAGAAATTTCAATGAATCTACACTATAGGTTTTTACACTATAATGGTTGGTATATGGTAGTTACTACAGAAAATTAGTACATGAATAAATTTAAGCAAACGTGACACTGAAATTATACAATGCAAATTACACCACCAAAAAGTAGCATACCTACGACGCTGCTCTGCCGATGTGATTTTTTGAATCGTCTCACCAGTAACAAGATGCTCCAAAGCTTGTTGCTATTAGTGACACAACTGCAACCAACATTGTGATGCATTGTGAGCAATAATTAACAGTCATATGTTTCTGTGGAAGAAGAAAGCTATGCTAAGACTTTGAATAGTGGATACCTCCGTGTTCTTTTTTAAAGAGGCAAGAAGGGCTATACTTAAGCTCGAGAAAGTAAGAAATCTCCAGCCAATACGGAGATCTGCATCATGAAAACAGCAGTTGTATTTTAGGCAAAAATAGCCGACTGGCTAAAATGCATCATGAACAGAGTTATTCTATTAATAATGCTATTTCAGTGAACATCATTGGCAACTCCACATACATAATTAATAAAGTTATGCGATTAATACCATTTTCTAACCGAGACAGGCTTAAACCCATACAAGTCTATTTCAGGCACCATCACATTTCACGAAAATAATTAACCATCATAATATGCCGATTTTATTGTCGCATAATAGTTAGCCTGATTTAAATGGAAAGAAAGAAATAAAATGTTACTACATTATATATCTAGTCCACAAAAATACGCTGAACTTATTTCGTGGCGATATAGAGAGTTAAGTCAGACTTTCTAAAGTAATATACTCTATATTCTTACACAAATAGTTCATGGGTGAAAATCGAGTAATTTTGACCCGAAGGGATTTTTTTCATGAGCATGTCACAGCTTGTTGCTTTCTATTTCAAATCCGCTAAATAATATTCTGGTTCATATCAGCAGCTTGGTGATCTCATGTAAGGATGGCAAAAAGATAGTCATATAGTTAAAATGAATATAGTAGATCACCTTATTTCCCATTACAAGGTTAAGAGAGCCAATCCCGCGTCTTGTATCAGCGTTTCATCCCAGTTACGTCATCATGAAGGAGGGCTGAGCAACCTGAGATTGAAGATGTTAGTTTATTTCTAACTTCATGGGGGGTATGGAGTAACCTTTTAAATCATAAAAGATGAATTATCCTACTTTGATACAGCATATACATGCCCAACAATATATAAAATAATAGAACTTCTACTAAAGGATCTATCAAAGCTTCTAAAATAGGCATAATACAACCACCCACTGTGTTGACATTAAGTAAAAACACTTCATCTATGCAACTTTTACTGAAATTGAAAAACAGAGATATATGATATCATGAGTTAATATAGAGTATAAACTCATCAAAAAAGAAAGATGCAGCATAAACTCAGAGAAGATGTTCATCAAACACCAACACAGGAAACCTTTTATCAGAGTATGGGTAGGCCGTGGGCTCATAGTCTCATATGTGACCAAATCACCAAAATCAACTGTTACATGGCGGGTGCATTTTATGGGACAGTTTTAGGAAAAAAAATATTGGTCCTGCATAACACTCACAACTTTAGATAACCCGTTGACTGAAGGTAATAAAAGGCAAAACAAAGCACAGATCATACCATTACACTGTCATTTCCATTCAAAATCTATTTCCAGGATACTTATAGCATAAAAACCACGAATCCTAGGCCACAGTGGCACCTTGTGTAACAACATCCAAGACAAGTGCTCTTTCGAATAGTCCAGGTACATATCAACAAGTCGTTCCTAAAGCTTATTAATTCCACGAATAGACTGAGAGCAACAAATCCTTCTGCAATATATAGGGGAGAAAATAGTGTCTTCTATGCCCGTAATTGCTGATACTTTTCAAACCTATTACTTAGCCCTTGATTTGGAGTGTAAACTCTTATAGCACTTTATTGTTCTTTTGTAATTTTTCTTTTTCCCCTATCAAATTATTGTGTACCATTGCAATGCATTTTGGTGTCTCAAAATCATTAAGTTTAGCATATGCAAATAATATCTAAGAAAACCTTACATGAATCATTTCTGTGATTTCGGCAATAGATTGTTGTCTCGTACGCAACTCAGTTGAGAACATATCAACCACCCCTCCTGAAGCTGGTTTAGGAATTTTAACATTTAGAGCTGTTGCCATCAATAAAATAACCTGCAAAAGATACATTTTGATGAATATTTGTAGCATAATAACATACCAAGATACTTGAAATTTTACTAGGTACATGATAATAGTACTCAATTTCTTTCCTTTTGGTATTCACCATTGTGATGAAAACCCAATTCATGATAAGAATCTCAGTAATCAAAGAAATGAAAGCAATAAACTCACAGTGGGTCGAAACCTCTTCCCTTCAACGCCCATCTTAAAGAAGTACTCGGCTGCTGAGGCAAGCTTTGGCACCTGTAAAATCACACATTTGAAGTTGGTAATACATTCAGAAAGAAAGTCTCAATCATGCTCAAAAACAAGTTGTCACAACAGACATACCTCAGCAACAACCATTGCTCGCAACCTATTAGCAACGATCGATAGTTCATCAGCAACAAGAGAAAACGGGTCCACCGACTCTGGGATACATAATGAAACAACAACGCAAGCAATGTTTTCATTTCAAAGAGCTACCAAATAATCAGGATAGGCGAGGTGGGAAGAAGAGAATATCCAAACATTGCACGTACCTCAACTGAAGATCCGTCATACTGAGGTTGTGGTCCACCAGAGCTAAACGAGCGTGAAATCCAAGGATGAATTGCTCTGCAACCCAAAACCTACTAATTAACCAAAAACAAAAACAAGATATACATAAAAACCATGAGAGCGGCACTAAAATCAACTACTCAATACTCATAATAAGAAACTGAATAGTCCAGAAAAAAGAAAACAAGAAAAACTCACAATAAGTTAAAGTCGACGGTGTAGTAACTAAAACGCTTCAACGTAATAAAAAGAAAATAAAAAAAAAAGTGGCATTTGATATGATCCTTGCTGTTTTTTACCGCTTTCTTATCACTTAAACCTCTTGTGTTCTATATTATGTTTTTGAAGATCGATAGGTCGAAAGTGGGCCTTGGCGTTCAAGTAAGACTACTCTACTTCCAATGTTAAAATATGATATTATCCTGAAAAGTTTGCACCTCGTGACCATTGTTATCTATATGCATCAAAATAACATTTACTATAAAGTGGCAATATTTCAGGTGTGAATACTATCGGAATTCTGACATTACCATTCACTAAAAATGATAAACCCCCGGCCCACAAAACAGATAACACTAATTTAGCAACTAATCAAAATAAATATCACCATTCACAAACATACCAAATTAAAAGGTCCTAAATCAAGCCCACAATCATATTAGTATCATTCAATAATAAATGTAAATGAAAAGGTTCACCTGTTGAGATGATTCTATAGGTGACCTAAACCGACTGTAATGAGGTACACAACACAACACCCTTAAACTGGTGATGCGTTCCGTACAACCGTCGGCAACGGTTATAACTACCTACTGTTCTAGTAATCCGAGCAATTCCTCGATAAATATTAGACATTTTTATATTGTTGGCGAGTTTAATTGAACCGAATGAAAAATGGAGAAAAATGATAATGATGGTTTTAGGAAATAATGAGGGACGGTGGAAGTGACACGACGGCGATGATGTGATTTGGGAGCGGATGCTGACACGTAGGATATTAAAGTAACCCTAACTTTTAGTTGGACAACAAAAAAAAATATAATGTTCAAGGGGGATAACTTTTGATATTTTTTGTTAGGCGACTAATAATTTTGTAGTTTATAACCCTTTCCAAGAAAAAAAAAAATACTTTTGCTAGGGGTAACTATAGGTGTCAACTTTACCCGAACCCGAGTAATTTTATTCGGGTCAGGTTACTCATGTTAGTAATATTATTTAAATAATTGAGTCGACTCGAATAATTTAAATGCTAAATAAAATCAAGTATCAGATTGATTATATTTGTATTACTCGAGGATCCGAGTGATCCGAGTAAGTATCTTTTGTATTTGTTTAATATATTTTCTATAAATTATCTATGTAAAGTTATAGAATTAGCTAATTTTTTGACAAATTTGCTCATATTCAGTTGACCCGAACTCAAATTAACCCGATCCAAATTGACCCGAACACGAGTTCTTCAACATATAAATAGGTTGGGGTTCGGTATGATGTTTTTAATCTCGACCCGACTTGACCTGAACCCAACCAACCCGACTCAATTAACACCTTTAGGTGTATATAACCTTAACTTTAACTTGGACAACAATATGTTCAAGTTCGAGCTTTAACCATGAGCCTTTCGGTTAAGGCTAGGCTGCTACTAATTTGTTATGTTAGGCTTTTTTAAGGGTTTGTTTGACTATGTATATATGACGTGGTTTTATAAGCTTATTAGCTTATACGACTTAAATAAGTTTACATCAAATGATTAGTTAAGCTTATATGAGTAGGCTTATGAGCTTAGATAAAAGGATTTTGATAAGCCTCAAAATCATGGTTTTTAAAGACGGTTACGCTTATATACATGTTTTATTACAAATTACATAATTACCCACAATTATATCTAATTTAACGTTCATATTTTATAAGCCATGCCTCTTTTGGTCATATACCAACATAACTTAGACCAAATACTTGTACTTATTAACTTATTAAACATAAGCTAGTTTAAACGCACAACATAAGTTGCTTATGAGCTTATGATATATAGTTATTAATTTTATATTTTATATATATATATTTTTATATATATTTATATTATTTATATATATATTAATATTTATATATTATATATATATATTATATAAGTCATTCGCTACTTAGGTAAACGAAGTGGGAGAGTGTGTGTCTAGTGTGTGTCCACTCAACGTAACGATAGTTGCAAAACGGATGAAAAAAAAGCACACGCGTGACCATTTATAGAAAAAACAAGGATTTCGATGGTGATCTTACACACCATCGGTGAGTTTAAATACTGTGGGCCCCCCTTGTTATAGTAACCATTGCAATGGTTTTTTAAACACAGCTTTCCCATTTTATATACATACTCTCCAAACTTTACTTCTCATTTTTAGTTACAAAAAATGTCTCAACAAAACACTCCCGAAACACCAAACGTCAACAACGAAAAAAAACCTACGTGATGCACTTCGAACAACACTCGATGCACGGTTATGCTCGAAAATTCATCAACCTACGTAACCAATAATAAATGAATTTGGGGCCACAATCATACTATTTTAACCACATACCGTAACCCGGCAGATCTCACGGCATCGAAAACCATACAAAAACCAATCGCTTTTAGCCAATATCACAAACAAACGCGTTTCTACGAATTCTTGTAACAAACCAAAACGCTGTTACCATTTTTTAGCCGTCCCCAACTACGTTCTCACAACCCAAATTTGGTTGGTTCGTCATCACTACCACATACGGATACAACGTATATTCTCAATTCATGCATTTTTTTATGATAGATATGTACTTACCTGAACTTTATCGACTCTTTTCAAACACCCGGTTCTTTTCAGAAACGCTGTGGAGGAATCTCACGTTGAAAGTCGCAGTCCCCACCCCACCCCCACCATCGAATTCGAAGTCGAAGCCGACTAGAGGACACCAAAAAATGTACGGTTCCAAACCAGAAGGCTCGCACCCCGGTAGTAGATTGCCTGGATAAATAAGGAAGAAATTGTGTTGTGTAAAGGTTGCATTAACGTTTCCGAAAATAGCAAAAAAGGTAACATGAAGAAGGATGTTGGATTTTGGACTAAGGTTTTACAATACTTTGAGAGGAAAACAAAGGCACCCGGTAGTCGAACGTACAAAATAATAAACGGGGAATGGAAGATAGTGCGACCAAACGTAGCTTGATTTTATAGAACGTACGCTAACGTCATGCGTAGGGAGCATGAGGGTGGAGCAAAAAACGAAGATTACTTCAATAGGACACTTTTTGACTATGAAGCTGATAACATGAATGTTGTCAACACCCCCAAAATGGGGTCGAGCGGGCATAAGGATCAGGGGCAGGGCATGTTGCTTCAAGATCATAAGCACCATGTTATTATATAAGAACGACACATAAGCTCGTTTAGATTTGATACATTGGATTTAAATAAAGACTTATTACAATAGCTTATAGCTTTACTTGTTCTTTTTATTATTACAAAAGATAACATGGATTTCCCAAAACATGATGCACATAAGTCTTTAACAGTGCAATCCAAAACATAACCCAATGCATCCTTGGCATCTCGTGCCTAATGACCTCCTGAAAACATTGCTTAAAACGTCAACAAAATTGTTGGTGAATTCATAGGTTTATGTATTTAAATTATGCAATGGATCCGCCAAGGATTTTCACGTGATGTTTGCAACAGATGCCATCAATCACAAAACCAGATTACTGTTTGCAACTAAGCTCTTGACACGACGATCACCCTTAATATTTTGCTATTTTAGCAGTTATTTGCCCGTACAGATGTTGTAACCCGCAACATCCAAGTCCGACATGGTCAACGTTCGTTCCCAGTGATAGCTAATCACCCAAACGGGGAGGTCAATCCCAATAGATCTATTTATAACATTCGCGCTCACATAATGTAATTAACAACTACATCTATGCAATTGACAGTTCATGATAATGGGCTCAGGAGGGTTATCGCTACTTAGGCAAACACATAATCAATATACTTTCAACACTTGCGTCCAATTTATAAAAACAAAGCATGTTCTCACCTCAAATATAGTAAATCAGAAAACTGTTAAAGTGGGCTATGCCAATATGAAACCTACCTTGAGTTTTACAGATAGTCCAAATAATCACAGATAAAACGTCACGCAAGACGATAAATGCAACCTATTTAAATTAAGGCCGTATAAGTACTGAGTACTTTAATTAATAACATTGAATATAATCTTTATTTTTTTAGTTGTTACTTCGTACTAATCGTTCGGGCTGGCTATCATAATTAAAGAGGTCATGACATGAAGTTAACGAGAGGAGTTTTGGACACTTTAAATAGTAAAATCCATCAACTCATCTATACGCCATCCGAAGAGGCCTCATTAGAAACTCTCATAGTAGTTAATATAGCACTTTGATAACATCAATATTCTATATGCATAATCATCCGACTAAATAGTTTTAGTAAAATAATATTTATAAAGTGAAAACGTTTATAAATATTGCTTGTTCGTAAAAATGATCTAATTTGGTCTGTTTTTTTAAGCACGTGCTTCGCGGTTCTTATTCCCCGTCTTCGTACAGTAAGACGAGCGATCAAAAAATATTTACATTTTAAGTTTTTTAGATTCTGTGATGGAATAGTAAAATTAATGTTCACAACAGCTCGTTTGTGTTTTAGGGCTTTAATTAGCGTTAAACTGTTAATCGTAATATCTTATTCGTTGTAATCCCGATTTTAGTGAATTCCTTCGAGTACGTTTTTGTTATTAAAAGACTAATTGTTATTATATTTTATAAAAGTTGGCGTCCGCTGTTATGAATAGTACTTTTATTTGTTCATTGTTTATAAAAATTACTTTTATACTTAATTATCGAAAATGTCGTAGTTTATTCGTTATAGTTCCGTTTTTAGCGATTCTTTCTGAGTACGATCTTCGTAATTAAAAGTTATATCATATTTTAGATGTTTTAAAAATGAAAGTTGCTTGATATATGAATAGTAACTTTTATAAAAATATGTTTTATAAAAAGTATTTATAGTCGTTTAATCGTTTTTAACGTAATCTTTTTGTTATAGATCTGGTTTTTTTTTCGAGTTTGCTTTATATTTATGGATCGTCATGAGGCGTATTATAATTATATTAAGTCAAACTTTCTGTATGAAATTCGGATTTTAGACAGCCCCTAAGTATTTAAGTGTATAACTTTATAAAAACTTGTAAATTTTACACCCCTTTATTATCCAAGTGTATACTTTTTATAAAAAGCTTATTTTATGTATTTTTCAACTAGTAGTTTATTATAGAAACCCTAATAACTATATGTAACCTATGTGATACTTATATTAATGTCCATTAGTCCATTTATTTTTCATTAATTTCACATGTGAAGTTTAAGAAACCTTATAAAACCCTAATTTAACCTAAACATGTTTATACTTAATCCATAGGTTAACATACTTTTATTTTTACTTTTCCATGATATATAGGATCACATGACATAAGAATAAGTGCATATAATCATAAACATAAATAATAACTCATTTTACATATTAGAAAGTCCTTAGTGGTGATTATGGCTATATTTAACATGTAACACATAAAATCATAAGAAATAAAAGTATGAAGGATTTAGAAAGACCTTAGTGATGATGTATAGGATGTAAAATGAATGCTAAACCCGTGTTTAGACTTAAATCCAAGCTTTCAAGCTTATAACCCTAGATTAGGTTTCCAAAACCCTAATCTTTACTTTTTCTTCTTAATACTTGCAAATGGTGATCCAAGGCTTGTAAACACCTTAGAATACCTTAAGTATGTTGTGTATAGGGTTGTATAATCTTAGAAAATCAAAGTATGGATTTGTTTTTATGGCCAATTGGTGCCGTGGGTTTTGATGAAGAAAAGAGAGAAAGAAAATGTAATTTTCAAGTATAAGAGTATGAAAATTTTACTCA
>BQNB010055321.1:0-22230 GCA_026074375.1 Tanacetum coccineum
ACCCGGGCATTAATGAAAAATAATATGTTCCCCCGTTACCGGTGTCCCCTCCAAGGACACCCGGGCAATAATAATAAAAGAATATGTCCCCTCCAAGGACACCCGGGCAATAATAAAAGAATATGTTCCCCCGTTACCGGCGTCCCCTCCAAGGACACCCGGGCAATAATAAAAGAATATGTTTCCCCCGTTACCGGCGTCCCCTCCAAGGACACCCGGGCAATGATATGTATATGTGATTGTTGGCCCCCGCAGGCGCCAATCCAATCGTAATCCGACATGGTATAACGTTCGTTCCCAGTGATAGCTAGTCACCCGAACGGGGATTGTCAATCCCAAATAGATCTATCTTATAACATTCGCGCTTACCCTCCGAGTAATTAACAGTTCATGCAACTTAAGCTAATCCATAATCATAAAAGTATAGTATGTGTTTACGTTCAAAAATTAAACCAAGTATTGTATCTCCTCGCGAGATATATAAATGAGTATGTAAACCAAACAGGTAATCAACCATGTAAATGCATTTGTAAACAAGCATGTTCTCACCCCAAAAATATATGTAAAACCAGTAAAACATGGGGCTATAAACTCACATTGATGATGAAGAACGTTCTGGCAGAAATGCACATATTAAGCACAGCACAAACGGAAACCGAAACGGCTCGACCAAGAAGTTGCGGTTTATCTTAACGGCTATATCCCCCTACTCTAGAATGATGCATTTGGGTTTCCCGATGAATGGTTACATCAACGCGACACGTTGATAAAGATTTAGATTTCCAAGTTGTATGAGTTTGGTGGTTGGTTAAATAAATAAATTGAAAGATAACGCAAAGTATGTAATATATTCTTTATATATTACATATGAAAAATAAACCCTTATATAACTCATACCGTGAATTATATAACAGGGACAAACAATCCAAAGAGTAATGTGAAATATATAATGCTTTGCAAGTATTATATACGAAGTGTGAGTAAATAATTAAACCAATTAGTTTGACCCGTTTTCTGAAATCACCACTTAATTAAATAAAAAGTTCTTGCATAAACGTAATCGTACGTTTTAAGATTACCAATTAAGTTAAACGATGTTTATAAAGCTTTTACAACAATTATTATGTTATTTTCTAGCTGACAATTATAAAATATAAAATAATATTTTATAGATTTATATTTCGTTTCCTCGACAGGTCGTGTCTAAAATAGTTGTCTCATTGTAAAAGTATAGTTTTCGTTCGTTGGTCGGGTTATTGTATAATACAAATTTATGTATCTTTAAAATATAACTTAGTCCCCTTTATCGGTTTCTAAAATAATAGAAGCTTTAGTAAATCATTACTAAATATAGAAATTCATATAAATTTCGTCATGACCTTTCCGTTTATAAAAACGATCCCAAGTCGAAAGACTTAACGGCAAATCCACTTTTCCAAACCAATTTAATAGAACGCATCCAAGAAATTTCAAGTGTATTTATTGGTTATTGATGTTATTTTCATATTATGAGTCCGTTACGGGTCTAATATAATATATCCGAAAATAATAACTAATCACATTTATTTAACCAATTATCCACCATTATATCCGGTTTTAATATTTATAAAACCTTGTGTTATATTTATTTGTTAATTTTTATATATAAACCAAACGTACCCTTACTTTGAAACGGTTAAGCCAAACGCACCCTTTGTGCATTTATGATAAATCAAACACTCCCTTATTCGATTTCTGCTGTCCCAACCGCACCCTTACAGCTTTGCTGTTAAACCAAACACAGCCTTATTGATTTCCTGCTCAACCAAACACACCCTTTGTTGTCTTCTCTTAACCCAAACGCACCCTTATTGCTGTTTAACAACCAAACCAAACGCACCCTAACTGGTCATAACCAAAACCAAATGCTCCCTTTATGTTTTACAAACCAACCGAACACTCCTAGCTGCTAACTGCTAAACCGAACGCACCCGTGATGCGGTTATAAAAACCAAACGCAGCTACACCTGTTATAACAACCCAAACGCACCCCTTGGTGGTGGTGACTGCCAAACACACCCTTGTGGTGGTGGCAGTCAACCAAACGCACCCGTGGTGCGGTTATAAAAACCAAACGCACCCTAGCTGCTGAGCCACCAAAACAAACACCCTTTGTGGTGTTTTCTATTAAAACCAAACCCACCCTTAGTGGTGGCTGCCCCACCAAACGCACCCTATCTGGCTGCAAAACCAGTCAATCGCACCCTATGGTGCTAATCACAAACACCGACGCACCTTTGTGCTCGTGAAACCCAAACCAAACGCACCCCTGGTGCGAAATATCAAACCAAAACGCACCCTCGTGGGTGTTAAGAAAACCGAACGCACCCTTTTAGGGTGACTGCCACCCAAACGCACCCCTAGGGGGTGGTACCATGAACCGACGCACCCATGGTGGTGTTCGGTGGGGGTAGCAGCTGCGGATAGTGGTGATGAAGGTGGCAGCTGTGATGATGGTGATGGTGAGGTGATGCGACGACGACGGCAGGAGGTGGTGGTGGCGTGGTGGAGGCGCGTGGTATAGTGGATCGAATAGAACCGGTGGTGAGGAACATAATTGGACTTGGCCGGAAAACTCGCCGGAAAAGTTTTCCGGCGGCGGCAGCGGTGGCCGGAATCCGGCGGGTGGCCGGAAATGAGGGAGAGAGATGGAGGTGTGTGTATTCCTTTTATAAAATGAATTATGTATAAAAACTTTTATATATATAGTAAAGTTATAAAGTAAAGTGTAAAGTGTATAATAGTTTAGGGTCAATTGTGTAAATTTTTAATGTAATTTTGATAAAAAGCGGTTCGGGACTCGTTTGAGCGACTTAACGAATGATTCGAGTCACGAAACTAGCGCCATTGTTTTCCAAATCATTTTTATGATAACAATGAGTATTCACTCGACTAATTTTCGTAAACGTTTTATAAAATTTATTTAAAACGTTTATTATTTATTTGTATATTACTGATAAACTTTGTCTGAAAAATGATCTTTTACTCGAATATTTGCGTCTTTAACAAACGTCACTGAATAAATATTCTTTATTTAATAAAATGTGTTAATTAAATATACTGTCTAATTATTTTTCGTTTCTAAATGAGACTGTGTTCGGTCACATTGACTGTTTTTCAGTCACTTTCTGATGTTTTGGGTCTTGGTTCAAAATGAAAAGTTGTCTGGAATGTCGTTTTACATCAAATTGCTTTAGAGTCCGAGTGGTGAAAACATGATTTAGTGGTTCGTTTTTTATACGTCAACTATTAATTAATATATATCTTTTTCGTTTTCAAGCCAAATAAATTAAAAATAACTTCCACTTGGGAAATATAATAATAAATATGATTTATTATTTGAAATATGTTCCGAAAATTTTACCGGTCACGCGGTAATTGTTTTTACGAGACAATAAAAGACCAAAAGTCAAGAAGTCAAGTCAGACTTGAAGAGTCAAATTTTAAAATAGTCCTTTAAAATTCCAAAAATTCCTGGATGTTACAGTACCTACCCCTTAAAGAAATCTCGTCCTGAGATTATATTTGTGTTAACCGATTGCGTGACTAGGAAAAGATTTAAGATTTGGTAAACCAGTTCTAAACAAAACGCTGAAAAATTTATTTAGCAAAATTTGGTGTTTCGACACTTCTCAATATACCAAAAATTTCGGCTAGGTTTGACTAGGATATTTAATCCATCAAAATAGGTATCTCAAAAATATCATTACAGATCTTATGACTGATATAACCGCGTTATAAAGAGAGTCTCTTAATAGTGAAAACATCGAAGGAGAAAGTGTAGTCGCGTGAGTATATTTGTATACAGTTTTAAATGTTCCAGGACGGAGTCTCGTTTCTGATATCTGTAATGTTCGATGATTTACATCAAACGAGGCTTATGAATGTAAGTATCCAACTTACTTGGCAGTACCAGAGTGTATCAAGACCTAAGTCTTCGTACTTGTGACCCGAAATGAATAGTCCGACTATCTCCTTCGTCCATAGGTGTTTATCTAGTTTAAGGGGGTTGCATTACCTATTGGATAAAGTTGTACCAGCTGGGACCACTCCAGGACCCAACAGCAGCGACCATAACTTAAATACTATAACAAATGCTACAGTAACGCTCCTTTAATATTTGTTTATTCCTTATGAACAGTAGTTTTATTGTTAAACAATTCTGGTATTAAATATCATCTCTCAGTAACCACTTATTTTATTCCTTATGAATAACGAGCAAGATTGCCCACGCGTTGCCGCGGGCTATAATTTTTTGCGAATTGATTTTGAATAAATATTGAGTGGGAATGTGTCCGCGCGTTGTGGCAGGGCTGACTTGTATGCAAGCGTAGTTTTGTTCGCGATGCGAAATTCTTTCTGCGAGTTTTTTTTATCTGAATGAATCGGTCGATATGTGTTATACATTTGATAAATAAAGTTTATTATATAAAAAAGTCGTAAGTATACGCCATTTATATAATTTAAACTTTAACATAATTGTACGTTTCTCACCCCTGACATTTATTTTAAAGTTATTAGGAAATTTATGGTGTGTTTTGAAACTATATATTTTTTAAATATATATTAACGTTGTTCGCATTTCGAAGATCTTTCCGCGAGTGTTTTTTAATCTCAATGAATCGGTAGATATGTGTTGTATATTTAATAAATAAAGTTTATTACATAAAAAAGTCGTAAATAGTTAAAAGTTGAGAGTAAGTTTCGTAATTTTTTTTTCAATTTTGGGCCAACAGCAAAGTCGTAAAAAATTAAAGGTTGAGAGTACGTTTCGTAATTTTTTTCTTATTTTCGGCCAACAGGGTTTTTTTATATATTGGGCCGTTTTTTTTTTCCAAATACATAGGAATGGGGCTTTCGGTTTGTTTCATACTTTTTTTAAGCCAATGTATGCGGTTTTACGCCCGTGTTTTACCTGAAATTTACGCGAAGAAAATGCATTCCATAATATTGATGGCACTCATACCACATCCGAATTATCACTTCTTAAAATGGCAAATGTATTTGTAAATGTGAGCCCAGTAGAAAATTCCGGATCAAGGACCATTGTTCACTAACTCAATTCTAAAATAAAATATAAGGCATTTTTAAGATATTAAGTCCCTAATATTTCTCATAGACTCAACCCTAAAACACACATAGAAACATCCGCTCCCTTACTCATCGTTTGATAAAGGTCTCGCGTAGGTTTTGATTTTTGAATTATGTTTATCTTCATCGAATTAAAGAAAGTATGAAACAGAATTTGTTCTTGTTCTTTCTTTTATATTTGAATTTTCAGATTCTGGGTCAGTGACTTTAGGCTAGGCTAACGAAGGTGGGCTTGGCTTTCTTATGTTGAACAGATATTTTAAACAGTATTTTTGTGAGTGTAGCAAACGACGTCGTATAACACTTCTAATGAGTAAATATAAATATAAATGCCCTCTCTCAGTAACCACTTATTTTATTCCTTATGACCATGTACGATTTGAATATTTTCATCTAGACGTGGCTCCGTTCTAAGCGGAGTTATGGTGCCCGATTTGTTCCAGTACCTCTGATGTCATCAGTAGGAACAAAATCATAGAAGTAAATTTACAAAATGCATGAAACGTGTTAAGTTATTATTGGCGTAATGTAAGTTGTAGGTTAATTTATTGGCTGGAATTCCAACAAGGTGTTGTCGGCTGATGATATCCTTTTATTTGCAGGATTATAACCAACTTTTTTAACTAAAGTATGCTTCGATGTCGATAGCATCGTATGCACAGATGAAGACGTTCAGGGAAAGTTATCGCCGAATGGACCGCTAGGTGTGAACTCAGTTTAAAAATATTTGTTCTCATGTTCTCTTTTTAATTGTTGTTTATATTAATCGTTGTGAGAGGGTGAGTCACTCCCTTTTGAAGAAGCCAGACTCGATTCTTTTTGAAGTGCTAGACTCGTATCTTCTCATAATTCATTCAGGCTGTCCATGGACTCCTTGAGAAAAAAGAGGCCCCCGAGGTACATTAATTTACTAAATAAGATAAGTCAGGGAACAAAGTGAGCTATAATATTTTGTATTTACGCGTTCTTTTGTAATTGGTAGGCTTTCTCCTGGAATTCATGAATCGGTCCAGAAACTAATGGAAAGTGGTAAAACTGTTTATCTGGTCTCTGGAGGATTTCGTCAAATGGTCAACGTAAGCCATCCAAGAAACGTATAAACTTAATGTTTCGTGTCGATTTTATAGCTTGTGTTTAGTTAAGGATCGAGAATAGAAATTTAGGTGCAAACGTAGGGTTGATGTGATTAATCAGTCTATGTTAGGAAGACAAGAGTTTTAAATTAGTTCATCGAGTCAAGGATGCTTCAACCTGATATTAGACGGAATCTGCGTTTAGGTTTGAATGGTTTTCCACAGCCCAGGATAAATTGTGTTACTTAAGTCGGCCAAAGTTGCTAAACTCGAAAAGTGGGTATTGAATCTCCAAGTTTATATGATGAACCTGTTTGCATTTTTTCTGTTAAATGTGATTATGTATAATCTGTTAATAAGTACTTTTCATGTTTGTTATGTTCACTCATAGCCTAATTTAGTTATTAGTAAATGTTGAATTGTGTTATCCCATGACTGAACTTTGCAATGTTGTCCCTTCTGAGCCAGTGAACCGTTAATGGTGGAACCACAGAAAGTTCTAAGCCTAGATGCATCCCCATCGGACACTCGAAAAGGGAAAAGAATGTGATCTAATAACAAAGTGTTTTGTGGATTTCACGTGGTAGAAGGAAAGTTTGGACACGACATGGAAGACTATCATGTTGCTGAATACAAAAGCAACATAATTCGATCATGTTCATTATAGTATCCAACTTCTACTAGAAAATCGTTAGTGTCCATATACAAATTTCTAATCTTTTTCATGTTGGGCGTGGTGATCAAAGGTGGGTTGAACATGATCCGATTGAGATCCTTGAAAGTGTGAAGATGTGCATATCGAAAGCAATCGATAAAGCTAATGTTGATGGCTATAATTTTGATAATGGATTAAAAGCTATTGGAGTTACTGATAAGAGGGAGAGTACTAACTTTTGGAGCGAGTCAACGGGTGTTCCACTTTAAAGTCTTGTTGGATGGTGTAGATCCACTTCGATTTGCAGGTACATTTTTTTATTTATGTATCTTTCCCAAAATTTACTTTGATTTCTTTGAAAAGCTATCTTCTCTTTGAGTTTTTAATTATCAGTGCTATTTTTTTGGAATGCATATAAAATGATGTATTTTCTCTTTTTTTTAACTTAGGTAACTTCAGGCCTCTCACGTCTAAGAGTCAGGGTATGAGGGAGACGGGCTCTTTATAACAAGATTTTGTGATGCTACCCGGTTTGCACAACGACCAAGTCAGCGAGCGAACCAAATAACAAATGTCTCTAGCAGCGCGGTTGGTAAGAGACTAGCCACCTTATATAAGTTGTTTCTACATGTAAATAATGAACTTCCTCGGTGTCGTAGATTGGAATTCTGTTCAAAAACTTTCAGGCCCATTCAGTTCTTTACCAAATCAAACATATGCGAGATTTATTTAAATCGGTCGGGAAGTGGCAAAAGAGGTGCTTGGGTAAGCTTTTTTTGTGTTTTTCTAAAAGGTGTAGACACTAACTTATGCTTCCAGGTTAAAGATTACAAACGAGCCAACTTCATTAAAATTCCCATTTCCAGCATACAATGTTTTCATTTTCATTAAGTAGGTATAGCTTTCATTTTCATTAATTAGGTTTAGCTATCACTGTACAAAATCTGGATACGACATAGCAAGCTGTATGTCTTGTTCGTCCAAAGAGCCAACCAACTTTAGCCTAGTCTTAGTAATGTAGTCGCGATATAGAGAAAGATCTTGAAGTTCAACAATACTATCCCATGTTGAGAGAGGGGTACATCTGATCATGTAATATTCATACATCACTATAGGTGAGCAATGACTTATACGCAGATCAGTAAGATTGTGTTAGTCGTGTTAAGTATTTGTATGTGTGTGACTGTTGACTGTCTAGGATCTCCATGCTGCAAGTCAGTTCTGCACTTGTGTGACGAGAGTGAGCAGAGATCAGGCAATGTTCGAGCGCGCCTGACTCGTCTCGTTGGAGCCACTGTATTTTCTGAATCACAATTGCATCTTTATACCCTCACACGTCGGTAACGCTTGGTGTTTGTATTACGAAGAAGGTCTCCACATGTGTCCGACGTCTGAGTAGAGACTACGTATGAGTCTACCACTCTTATATGTGACCCAGCTCGCTCTCCTTTCTCGGTCCTCTCGTCATTGTTGCTCTGCTCTGCCACTATCCACTACCCAAATACCGTTGTCTAGTTCTCCCCCCCCACCTGCGCCTCCCTCGGACAAATTTTATTTTTCAAACTAAAAACTAGCAAGGAGCTAGAAAAGGAAAAAGATTACCAAAAATAAGTACCCAATTAGGGTTCTTAAGCACTAACCCAATTGATTTTAAACTCGTACAACGATTAGAAATCCACAAATTTAGCGGCAGTTGAAACTATGTCATCGAAAAGGAGATCTCGCCTGGTTGCTTGGATCCGAACAAAACCTGGTTTCTAAAGCGCCAAATAAGCCACCACATGATGTAGCAAATGCCTTCAAGAAACGTCTTCAACTGTTTAGGAAAACGGGTGTTGTTGAGCCAACTAAGCCAATCTTCGTATCTATCAAAAGAAATAGAATCCATCTCCCACCATCGCAAGAATTTGTTCCAACTTGTCGAGCTAAAGGACAAGAGAGAAAATGTGGATGAATAGATTTCCGCGGCGAGTTACAAAGAGGGATAGGGAATCGACAGAATGTCCATCGCATCTAAGCGAAAGGTTGAGCCTTGTAGGGGATCTTGTCAAGGGAAAACTTTCCAAGCCGTTGAAGTAGTCACCATGATTAGGGATAATCTTAACCCATATAGTAGGAACATCATTTTTAGGCAAGATGTTGTCGTAATATGCAAATACGAGTAGACTTGACCGAAAAATCACCGGAGGATTTCGAGAGGACCAAAACCACCGATCACACATATTAGGAAGAGAGATGCCAGTAGTTCGAGAGCCAAGCAAAGAAAACTGTTCTTCTTCAACCCCTCCTCTAGGAGGTCTTCGAAAAGAGTGTATCAAAGATGGTTGACTCAACTTAGAAGCGGCGCTAATAGATTTGCATGTCTCAAGAGCATGCAACCTCGGATATAAAGATTTGCATCCTCATATAAAAAAAATACTTTTTATGCTTGAAATCATTCTTTTTGGCTAAATATTTATGTAATAATTAATTTTTTTTAATACATAGTTAAATTCGGGTTACTCGGGTCAACCCGAGAACCGAACCGAATTCGGTTTTCGGTTCGGTTGAATTCTAGGTCGGTTCGGTTTTCGGGTTGACCCAAAAAAAATATTAACCGAACTAACCGAACAACCCGATAACCGAACCGATCAACACCCCGAGTTTAAGACTTTAAGGTTAAGTTTGGTCTGGACTTTAGTTTAGTTTGTTGTTTTGGTTTAGGGATGTTGATCGGTTCTGTTATCGGGTTGTTCGGTTAATTCTGTTAATTTTTTTTGTCAACCTGAAAACTAAATCGAACCGAAAACCTAATTAAAATTCGGTTTGGTTTTCGGGTTGATCCGAATAACCCGAATTACACCATTTATTTAAAAAAATAATAATTACATAGATATTTAGCAAAAAAAATTTAATTCAAACATAAAAAGTGTTTTTTATATTAGGATAAAATTCTAATAGTCTTTTTATATATATAAATATATAAAAAAATATATACATTTATATATACTCGGTTTTCGGTTCTGATTGTCAAACTCATATCTAACCCAAAAACCGAATTTGTAGTTCAGTTCGGTTCGGTTTTGACAAATTCGGTTCGGTTATTAATTCGTTCAGTTGTTTTTGGTTCGGTTCGGTTTTGGTTTTCAGTTTTTTCGGTTAATCTGCTCACCCCTAGTTTGGCTGATAATTTTGATATAAAAATGTTCATTGGACTTAATTTGATTCTTAAAAACTAAACTTGATTAGAAACCGAGCTAGTTTTTGTGAAATCGAGGAATTGAAGTGATAACCGTAACATGTTCCTTGACACATGGTAAACCGAAACCACATGTTTGTGAATTTGAAGATTAAAGTTTTTACCCAAATATACATCTTCAATGATATATTCAAGTTACTTATTCATCGTATTGCTATATAGTTTAATATATACCAAAACAGACATGTAAATGTAAAAGCATTCAGACAATTATAAAAAACAAACAACATTATCATTCAGATTCAGACTTTGTAGCCACCTCTTACCAGTAAGATGTGGTAGTCAGATTCAGACACAAAACGTCTTAGTGAAACAAACACATCCGAAATCTTTGTGAATCCTGATAGGTTTGTTTTATACCAATAACCAAATTTTAATGGGCCCTTGTCTAGACTTAACGAATCCACTTTTAATCTATACGGCCCAACGAGTCAGGACTATACATTATTAGCCGATCCATTATATAAGCCCAAGGACTATTATTATTCAGCCCAATGTTGGCTTATTCTCATATAACACGCTAAACTATTTAATTAGTGATATTAAAAAAAACAATATTACTTGGTGTATAAGAACTTATTAATTAAACACATAAGAACTTTTTTTTTATCTTAACGTATCATATCATAATATGGTACTAGTTTTAATGCCCGTGCACGCACGAGGCTTAGACATTATGTTTTTTTAAACTACATGTATATTTTTATTTTTTTATGTTTTATAAGTTATGTTATAGAGTATTATCGAAATATATGAAAATAATCATTAAATCTTTTATATATTACGTAGTATATAAACTTGAGGATGATTGCTAATTTTTTTTCTTTTGATTTACCTGTTTTCTGACTCGACATTGTGAGCCAACTAATCCCAGCGAAACTACCCTTTTAGGTAGCCCGGAGTCGGCTCAAGTGAACCTTCGATGTGCTTCGGTTGTACAACATGATTTCAGGCCGACAATGAAAAACCCACCAAAAAGTCTTCGGGTAGATTTGGGATGTGATTAGATAATGTTAAATCTTTGTTTGGAAATAAGAAATTGTTTACATTTGTTGTATTTTAAAATATAAAGTCTAGAGGTATAAAGTTTAAGGGGTTATTTGTTTATTTTTTAAAGTTATAATAAAACTTGTAAATTTATAAATTTACACTTTTAACTCCATATAATTTATTTAAAATTAAATCATTAAAGTTTTATTAATTATCTCTTCTTTTTTCAAGTTTTTGTTTTCATAAATTTGACACATATATTTTTATGTGTTTTTTTCTCCATCCGATTTCTTCACCAAAAATTTTCAATTTTGACTAAATTGATTCAATTTTGACTTTTTATTGACCAATCAGATCGCACGATTTTTCCTACGTGGCAAAATCAAGCATTCTGATTGGTCCAATTTATTTTCATATAAGATTTAATCTGATAGAAAACTCCGAAATGATGTAATTCTTTTATTATATAAAAGATAGGATAATTACAAAAAGTTAAAGGGAAGCCGAGATATTATCTGGGCCCTCACTCCTTTAGCAATAACAAAACTATTATTATTATTTTATTTATTATTATTATAATTATTATTATTTTGTTTTATTATTATTATAATTATATATCACTTTATTAGAAATTCATAAGATTTATAAAAAATTAGAGGGGAGCCGAGATACTATCTGAGCTCCCACTCCTTTAGCAATGGCGAAACTAATCCTATTAAAAATATGAATAGCCGCACGTGCCCTAATGTCCTGATTTATGGAGAACTTTCGGATGCGCTTCAGTAAGGTAACTGCGTCTGCCTCCAATTCTCCCAAGGACGAGAAGGAGAATGGGAGAAACCCATATCCAATAGCCGCACACTTATCCATATACTTAGCCGCACACTTATTATTATTATTATTATTATTATTATTATTACAAAATTACAAAATTATTTTTATCAATTTAAGAAACATCATCTCCGCCACCATTCTTTCCGGTTAGTATCATAAATCCACAACAACCACCACTCACCATTAAATCTGGTCACTTCAAACACATTTTCTATTACATAATCAAAACCCATAAAAGAAAATTTACATAACCAAACCCAAATCACATCTTGTTGTTTTTGTCATCTAAACTACATCCAAACTCCTTAGACACGCCATCTATCATTTCATTTCATTTTCTTGAACATTGTAACACATAACCCATCATCTTTTTTAACAACAACAACCAAGATCTCACTTTCCCATCTCCTAACTACAACCAAAAAACTGACAAAACCCACAAACAACAATAAACTCTTAATCTTAGATTCCTCTTTTTACATTCATTGATTTGTTCTAAAAGACAAAAACAAAAGAGGAACCATCATTAACATTTCAAAGACCCGAACATAAAAACGAAAGAGAGAGAGAGAGAGGGGGGGGGGGAAAGATAGGGATTGAGAGAGAGGTAGGGAGAGAGAGAGAGATAGGAAGAGAGAGAGGGAGAGAGAAAGAGAAAGAGATAGAGAGAGAGAGAGAGAGAGAGAGAGGAAGGGGAGATGAAGAGAGGGAGAGGGAGAGAGGGAGAGATAGAGAGAGAGAGAGAGAGAGAGAGAGAGAGAGAGAGATGAGAAGGAGAGGGAGGGGGATGGGAAGGGGAGGGGGAAAAGAAGAAGGAGAGGGAGGGGGAGGGCGATGAGGAGGGGGAGAGGGAGGGGAAGGGGGATGGGAAGAGGGAGGGGGAGAGGAAGGGCAACAGGGGGAGAAGGAGAGAGGAGGAGAGGGAGAGAGGGGGAAGGGAAGAGGGAGAGGGAGAGGGGGAGAGGGAGGGGGAGGGAGAGAGAGAGATGAAAAGATTACGTGTACTACGAAATACAAAAAATATTCTTGAAAGCAATCTTAAACTTACGTTGAAACAAATTCATTAATTAAATATGAGTGATGCAAGGATACAAGTAAAAAAATACAAATAATCAGTATTATATATCTTATCTAAAAATAATATATAAGAGAAGAAAATATATAATAGAAGAAATGAAATATGTTGAAAATTTAAAAGAAAGTGAAATTTATATTGGTTTTATAAAAATATGTATGTAACAATATAGAAATCAATTAAAATAAAACCTAAAAGAAAATCAAAGAATAATAAAAAAGACAAGATCAAAACTAACTATTTGTTGAAAAATCACTTGAAATATTTATTTAAAATGAACCGAATTAAGAAAACTATGGATAATCCTAGTGCAACATTTATTATAGTTACAACTGAAAATAAAAAGATAATTGCATATGTGGATACCGGAGCAACATTATGTTTTGGTAAACGAAAGATATCAAAAAATTGGGAAAAACTAAAGAAACCACAAAAAATAACTATTGCAGACAAATCTGTACACGAACTATGGTGTAAGTAGAATGGTCTCAGTATATATTAACAAAGTAGAATTTATTGCACCAACTATATGCATGCACGATTCAGGAATAAACTTAATAATTGGAAATAACTTCCTAAAATTATATCAACCCTTTACACAAACTGATAAGTCTATTATTCTAAAACATATCGAAACAGGAAAATCAGTATCGACACCAATAGTTACTCAAAAAGCATATATTCGAATGTTAGCACAAAACATAAAATTTCAAATAGAAATACTATTAGTAATGAAAAAAGAACACATTGAAGAAGCCTTAAAAGAAGTATGTAGTGAAAATCCGCTAGATAAAATGAATACTAACAACCTTTTGGTTTCAATAAAACTAAAAGACCCATTAGCAGACTTAACATACCAAACAGAATACCTTATAGTATCAAAGATGTACAAGAATTTAAAGAGGAATGTCAACAATTATTAGACAAAGGAATAATAAGAGAAAATTCAAGCCCTCATTCAGCACCAACATTTTATGTCGAAAATCATAATGAAATTAAAGAGGAAAGAGACGAATGGTTATAAATTATAAAAAAATGAATGAAGCAACTATAGGAGATTCTTATAAGCTACCAAAAAAAGATTATATATTAGAAAAATTAAAAGGAAATACATATTTTAGCACATTTGATGCTAAATCTGGATATTGGCAACTAAGACTTGATGAGTCTACTAAACTATTAACGGCATTTTCATGTCCCCCACAAAGGCAATACGAATGAAATGTATTACCATTTGGTTTAAAACAAGCACCATCGATTTATCAACGTTTTATGGATAATAATCTACAAGGTTTAGAGAATATTTGTTTGGCATACATCGATGACATTATTGTTTTTACTAAAGGAGACAAACAAGAACACATAAAAGCAGTATCAAAAGTACTACAAAGAATAAAGGAAAAATGTTTAGTTCTATCACAAAAGAAATCTAAATTACTTCAAACCGAAGTAGAATATCTGGGATTAAAAATCACTAAAAATGGAGCCATTTCTTTAACAAATTATACACAGGAAAAATTAAAGCTTTTTCCAGATAAATTAGAAGATAGAAAACAAATTCAAAGATTTCTCGGATGCTTGAATTATATAGCAGAACAAGGATTTTTGAAAAATCTAGCTAAGGAAAGAAAACTTTTACAAAAAAAGATTTCTAAAAAAATACGCTGGGAATGGACACCAGCTGACACCCAATTAGTATAACATATTAAATCAACTGTACAATATTTACCAGAATTATATAATCCGGAAACAAAAGATTTTTTGATAGTTGAAACAGATGCTTCAGACGATACTTGGGCAGGATGCCTAAAGGCAATATAAAATGGAAAAGAATTATTGGGATTAGATATTGATGGAAATCAAATTCCTCAATCTCAACCATCAGAATTAGCTCTTTTGAGCAATGAACAAAATTTTGTTTTAAAAACAGAAAAGTATAATGCAAAATTATGCAAATATATTTCAGGAACATTCTCACAAACTGAGCAGAGTTATAGTACTCATGAAAAAGAAACACTTGCGTGTTTAAAAACTCTAAAAAAATGGAAAATTGATATATTACAAACAAGGTTCGAATTCCATACCGATTCAAAGTATGTAACAGGTTTTGGAGATACAAATTACACGAGGATTATTGCAGGGGTCGAGTTATTCGTTGGCAACTACAGTTACACCAATTTCATCCATATATCAAATATATAAAAACCGATAACAACACCATTACGGACACTCTTACCCGAGAATGGAAGCAATAATCAAACAAGTCCAGTACCAATTACAACAAAAACAAGAACAAAAAGCCTCTCACAAAGAACAAATATTCATCATTGAAAAGAAGAAAAAGAACTACATGATGTTTTACAAAACCTAACCCAAAACATCGAATCAAGACCAGAATCATCCACTTAAAAATCAACCCAAGCATCAAATTCAAATACCCAATGATCATCTTCGTTATCTCCTGGTAGAAGAGAATTTATGAAATGAGAAGAAGACATTGAAAAAAATACTCCAGAATTCAAGTCACGGAAAACCAAAATGGTACGTCATCTTCAACGGACCATTAAGAGGAATCTACACTGATTGGGCAACTGCCAGTACCCATATAATCGGAAAAAGTGTCTCACATAAAAGTTATCTCACAAAGGAAGCAGCAGAAAAAGCCCTCGAAGAATCATACAAGACAATCGCAACAGAAGAATTTCAGAAGTCAAAACAATTTGTCTCTCTTAATCAGCATTTGCAGAGTCAAACGGCAAAATTAAATGCATTCAACAGAATGAAGAACATTCTGACCGCAAAAGAAAAAGAAGAAATGAGAAGACCAACAGTTGAAAATTTTAAAAGGCTATTGGATAGTCTTATTAATTACAACGAAGTACATACAACCATGCTTTTCTATCCCAAGAAAAGAAGAAATATTGGACCCAAGGCAATATTTTTTCCAGAAGCATCACCAAAGGATGTTTACGACTACTATGTTCACGGATTAGTAGATACGGTATACATCAACGGCGAAACCCTCAAAGAATTACAAGAATTTCCACCAAAAGTACAAAGCATCATCAAAGGCTACAAAGAAATCTTCGCAAGAGGACGAGAATTATTCTTAAAAATGCGTTCTAGCTACCCAATATTCGACAAGGAACAAAAACTCCTAGTACCGTCAATCACTGTGGCACAACTTGGAGTAAGCTATAAAGGTTATCAAGACAAAGACGAGAAGATAGAATGTACACCACCAACAATCGATGATTTAGTATATTCCTTCATGGAAGTATTAGCAGGATCATCAAAAATAGGAACAGGCCCAAGACAGAAAGACAAAATCAAGATTAATTATTGTTCAAGAAATTTATTAATCTATTTAAAATTCCAGGAAAGGATCGATGAAGTCCAGTTAAAGATATTATCTGATTTCGAAGATCAGATTGAATTATTTTCAGGATTATTAGCCCCATTGCCAGAAGACCTCAAACAGCGGTTGTGTAGATACATGACAAGAAACACAAGGCACCATTGTTGCTACTGTTCAGAAGGCACCAACTCATCTCTAATAATAGAAGGCTAAAAGAAAAGAAGAACGAAGACAAAAAGAAGGATCAGGAAGATTTATCTATGCCACGCGTCTTCAATCAGTAAAGTTGCTTTTTAGGCGTGGGAAGGTGTAGTTTGTATTTTAGTAATAATGTAAGGCAATAATGTAAGGCCTGTCGGCCAGTAAGTCTATAATGTAAATTAGCGTAAGCAGTGATGTAAGATAGCAATAATGTAGTGACCCGTATTGGTCATCTAGTAGGTTCTATACTGTAGATGTCACTATAGCATCTACTTTATTGTATTATAAATAGAGGCATAAACCTCAGTAATAAAGTGTGTGTTTTTTGAGTGTTAACCACAATTGAGTTAGAGTTTTATATACTCTTTCTTTTATCTGTTGAAATAATTGAGTTTCTGAATAGCAGATACCTATCCTATTACTACTATCACGAATCATCAAATACAAACCATCCATTACAATTTCAGAACCATAAGAATCAAATTACCATCCATTGATAATTCACATGTTCAAGAACCAAAAGAATCAAACCATCACATTTCAAGTTATAATTCATAATTCATTTTAAGAAGAATCAAACATGTCCCTACCATTAACAATCAAAATATTCCCCAATAATTAATTTCAAGAAGTATGAGCTCGTTTGAACAATTGGTTAATTCATGAATTAATCTTGGTACAAGCATGGACACTAGTATTATTTGCGCCAGTTTTTAGCCGTCAATTTCTGCGTAAAAATCTTCCGTCTCCCCCTCCTCCCTCTCTCTCCCTCTCTCCTCCTCCCTTTCCCTCTCCCTCTCCCTCTCCCCATCCCTCTCTTTCTCCCTCTCCCTCTTCCTCTCCCTCCATCCCTCTCTCTCCTCGTCTTGAGCTCTCTCTCATCTTTCTCTTCTCGCTCCCTCTCCTCCATCTTCTCCTCTTCTCTCTGCATCTTCCTCTCCTCCCTCTCTCCATCTCAACTCCGCTCCCCATCTCTCCTTCATTCTCCCATCCTCTCCTCTCGATCCTCTCTCTCTCTTATTCCTCCTCCCCAATCTCTCTCTCGTTCCCATCCTTCCCCCTCACCCCTTCCCTTCCTCTCATCTCTCTCTTTATCTCTCTCTCTCAACCAATCTCTCATCTCTCTCAATCACCTCTCGTCTTCTCTCTCTCTCTCTCAGCAAACTTCTGAGACAGCTCAGGCGTCCTCATCTCCTCCCTCTTCCCCTCTTTCCCCTCCCTACCTCCTCACATCTCGTCTCCCTCTCCCTCGCAGCCCTCCCTCCCCCCTCTCCCCTCCCTCCTCGCTCCTGCCTTCCTCCTCGTATCTCCCTCCCTCTTTCCTTCCCCTCTTCCCCCTCTCTCTCTAATGCTCTCTCCTCTCTCTCCTCTCAGCAAAAGTTCTGTCCAAAATCAGATACCTCGGCGGCGAAAGGCGGATCTCTCTCCCACAGCAAAAGAACTCCTCAGACCCTTCATCCATCCATCTCTCTCCTCATCATCTCTCCTCAGTCTCTTCTCAACTACCTCTCTTCCTCCTCTCCCCCTCCTCCCTCTCGCCTCCCCACCGCCCTCCCCCTTCCCTCTATCCCCCTTCTCTCTCTTATCTATCAGATCATTTAATGGTGGATTGCTACCTTTTATATAAATTTATAATTATAATTTAATCTTTATAACTCTCTCCCTCTCTCTCTCTCTCTCTCTCTCTCTCTCCCTCTCTCCCTCCCTCTCTCCTTCCCTCCCTCTCTCTCTCTCTCTCTCTCTCATCTATCAGATCATTTAATGATGGTTCGCTGCCTTTTATATAAATTTATAATTATAATTTATAATTTATAATGACAATATCACCACGACGTCGCCGACCTCTTCGTTGTCGTTGTTCATGGTGGGTGACGTTGGTGACCTTAGATGGGTCCACATGTGGCATCGGTGGCTTTATATGGTTGGTTTGTTTTGTTAGGGATTTGCATTTGTTGGCTTTGATTGGAATCGACGGATGTGTGTCTAACTGAGTTATAATATTTGAAGGATCGAAAGTTATATTGTTTTCAGTTGATAGGGTAAATTATGTATGTTTCATTTTGTGAAAATTTAATTTTAGGTTTGTTAATTGGGGTAAATTATTGTGATATTATTGATTTTCTAGGCGATGATGACAATCTTCTACTGTTGTTTTTTTATGAGTCGTGGTTCATAAACATCTGTCTTGGCGAGGCAACCACAGGTGGACTCTGGTTGCAGCCACGGATGATGTATCGTGTGATTCCTATACCAGTGGATCTGAGCCTCACACACTGACCCTATTCACCCATTAATAAAACTTATATATACCCGGTTTGTCTGAGGGTACGTGTGACATGGTTATTGTAAGTCTCTGGTATAAGGAGTTATGTTGTGTGGGATAATGAGGGGATGTTTTTTGTTGTTGAATATGGTAGACGTTGTGGATTAAATGGTGTGTATTTTTTTGTTAACGAAAAGAGAAAGAGATAAAGACACGCAGTGACCACGTTTATGAAAGAGGAGAACAATTAATAAGGCTCGGGTCAATTTTTTTTAAATGGTTGGACCTCGGGTTTCAGGCTGGCGGGTTTTCAGGCGGGTTCAGTCGACAGTTCTGTCGGGTGGGTGAAATTTCTGACGGGTCGACCCAAGAGCATTAAATTGCACTTTTGTTTGTTTGGATCACAGAATACGGGCACACCACCTTATGAGGTTGCTTAGTTGAGCTTATAGCTTATACATAAGACTTCTGCTGCTTATATTTTGTGCTTAACGAAGTTGTTTGGGCCGGAGGGCTAATGTTTGCTTAATTTGCGGGTCTTTGCTGATAATGAGGGGCTGTGTTTTGCCAGCGAATATGCTACCGATTTGAAATGACTTTTTTTTGGCGAAGGCGCTCTCATGCCTCTTTGGTGAGGCGTAGCATACTTTTGTTCAGGTTCATCGTAAACAAAAGCAGCGTAACATCATATTGTTAGCGATTAAGGCGATGATGATAATCTATTGTTTACTATGTGCAACTCATCCACACCCGTATCTTGGCTCGGCAGTCACAACGAGTGTGTGATTGCAGCCATGTTGGGTGTTTGGCACGGCTACCAAACACGTAGATCTGAGCCTCATTTATTATTGTCGCATCCTAATAGTCGTTTAAAACAACACGTCAACTATTTCTGACAGAAGATGGAAAGGTTTGTGACAATTCTTTTTAACTATTTTGTATATCGGCTGGTCAAAAAATTCCACATTCGGAAAACTTACTGTTATATACTAGGGCTTTTTAAAATAAGTTCTAGCTGAGAACAATAGTAAACGCACCTCGATACGAGATAGAGACACAGAACAAGGTTACAAAATTATTTTCAATGCTAGATGAGGTAATATTCATTTTGTAGTTTTACGCTTGAATGAGTTACTTGAATATGTAGACGTTGTGGATTAAATAAATTATGATAAAAGAGAAAGTTATGGAAGGATTAGAGGCTTCTTCATTCTTCCAACAAACAGGTTGGTTTTTATGTTTATGGTCTTTTTTTATTTTTGTTATAGTGTTTGGATATATTTGGGATGAGACCCACTAGTATGTGATCGAGTGAGATGGTGAGAATTAGGATTTTGCAACGTCATTGGTCTTCAAACTGTTGTGATTACCATTTGCTGATAATGAGGAAGTGTTTGGACAAACAATTTAGAATCCGGTTAGTCTTATCAGGAGCACTTTATTATGATGGGTCATACTGAAATATGCTATATGTTATAATGAGATTTTAATGTTTCGATAAAAACGTTATGCTTTTTGCATCTGATTATTTAGGTCCAAATGATTATTTAGGCGGACTACTATTTTTATTTGTTTACTTGATCTTTTTTTGTTCCAGAATTTTGTTGCTGCAGCAGGTCAGTATTAAGACGCTCCACGCCGGCCCTGCTCTTGCTTATCCATATGAACAGCTACCTGCCGCCCATGCAAACAGGTTGGTTTCTATATGTTTTTGGTCTTTTTTTATTTTTTGTTTTAAGGGGGTGTTTGGGAATGCATTTTTTTAAATAGATAATGCATTTGCATAACTGTGTGTTCAGAAAGGAGGTTGGGGCTTTTAGACACATGTTTTCTCCATAGGAATGGGTTTCCTTATACTTTACCAAATATTATTTCCGGATATTTGCGTTTTATAAATGCAAAATGTTCAATCCCAAAAAGCATAATTTTTAGTCGATTAGCCAATATAAAAATACACGTCTGCAATTGGATTCCTAAAAAAGATCAACTCATTTAAAACTTCTTGGGTCCGTGAAGGGTTGGAGGCTAAAAGAAAAAAGACAACCAGATTTCATGTACGGTTTGTTACACCTTCCGTTGTGTTGTTGGGTTGTTTTCAATCAAAGACAAAAACTGAAACTTAAAAGTAACTACCTTGCGTTTTATAGATCTGCAAATTCAGAGTATGCGTCTAATTGTAAGAAACAAATACTTAAATGGGGTGTTTCAAATCGCTTAACCAAACTTTTTGTTGATGGAACAAGCAAAACCAAATATCGAGGTTCATAGTTGTTAATGTTAGATTGCTTATCTGATTACTTATCATAAGCGGGCTTTTGGAAGTTGAGGAACCAGTGTCAAAGAGTAGTAAAGAGCAGCAGCAGCAGTCAATGGAGTTGGTCATAGAGAAGCAGTTGGGACTCATGCGTCTATTGCACCAAAAGCGCGACAACTCTTTCATTCTTCGTCTAATAAACCAAAATGCAGATAATGGTAGTCGTTTCAATTTGTAATAAAAGGTTTATTTCCAAAGATTTTGTTGTTAGTGTGGTGATGTGGCTGTTTTGGTGGCAGGTTTGGCTGATGATAAACCAAATGCAGATGGCTATGTCCATCATGGGTGTGTCCTCTTTTTTCGATTGTCTACGTATCTGAGACCTACACCTCAGTAACGAAAAGCTGGTATAATATTTTCATTCAGGGTGTTTGAATTGCTTAGATTTTATGTATGAGAATGAATGGCCACGATGGAAGGCATGAGTGATATACATACTTACCATGTAAATACACGATTTTTCAAAAGCATTTTACTGTTGCTTTTTAAAAATGAAAGCCAAAAGATAGTTGATTTTTCAGTCCGATGACAAGTTAAGCACGATCGTTAGTTGTGAGAAACAAAATATAAATGGAAGTGTTGTTAGCTTGGCCTCTATGGATGTTGGTTGTAATGTCAAGGCTATTGTCGGCGCCACAGGTAGGGACATTCATTGGCAACAAGAAGTATTAATACATGTTCTTACTATAAGCTTTTATTAAGCATATGAATGGTTTTACGAGAAGTCATTTTTATTGTCTCGAGCAGGAAATAGATGGGCCTGATGCGTGAATTGCGGATTGTTTTGATGTGATGGAGAGGATGCGTACCGGGGATTGATAACTACGACGCCTACTGTTCTAGAAGGTTTATCGCCATCGAGAATGCAAATGCTCTGATGCTGAAGATAGAAAAAGGAAATATATGGTATACAACTTTTATCCACTTGAATTTAATTTACATGCATAGATAAGTAGTGATTGCTGTTCATGTTTTAAGGCCACGATTTATATGTTTCATTTATTGTAGATGGGGTCTGGTAAATATTGCACTTCCATCAGCCGTTGAGTAATCAGTGAAGCACAAACACGAATGGGACATCTTCACTTAATGCTATAGC
>BQNB010055321.1:28475-39161 GCA_026074375.1 Tanacetum coccineum
GCAAGAGGAAGAGGTGATTGTTATCAGAATGTTTTAGCCATTTGTGACTTCAACATGATCTTTACCTATATTGTCGCCGAATGGGAAGGTACGGCACACGACGCGAGAATACTTAATGAAGCTTTAGATGATCCGATATATGAGTTTCCCTTCAGGTATTTAAGTTTAAAATTATGATATACCTCGTATGTGAGAATGTAGATATGAAAATATACAAAAAATATTTTTTTTCAGATAAATATTATCTGTGTGATGCTGCCTATAGGCATACACGTGGGTTTATGGCTCCGTATCGCAATGTTAGGTATTGGTTAGGAGACTTTCGTCGGAAACATGCAATGACGAGTAAAGAAAAATTCAATCACGCTCATGCAAAACTTTGAAACGTAATCGAGCGTGCATTTGGTGTCTTAAAAGCACGTTTTCCAATATTGAAGCGTATGCCCAAATTTCCTTTGGTTAAACAAAGAGATATTACTATTGCATGTTTTGCGATTCATAACTTTATACGAAATGAGGGTTTAAGCGATGATTTTTTTGCTGAATACGACCAAAGTGACATACATGTTCATGAAAATGTACGTGATGATAACGATGGTGATGTTGAAGTTGCTCAACCTATTGGGAGTGAAGCCGATCAACAATATATGATTAACTTATGAGATGACATCGCAACACAAATAATGCAAGCAAGGTCTTGAATTATTTGGTTTTAGATAAGTTACTTGATTGTCTTCATTACGTTAAACTTATGTATTATTTTAAGAAAGTTTGTGTAATAGTTTTTACTATGTTAAAATTTAGAATATGTATTAAGATAATTTATTTAATGGTTTATTGTTGTGTTAAATATATGATAAAAATGTTTTGTTTCATGTTTATAAAAGTTATTTATTCATCGTATTATTATTGTTTGATATATACTCTAAAAAAATAGACTATTAAGACAATTTTGAAAAAACAAACAACATTTTTTCATTCAGATTCAGACATTATGACCACCTCTTACCAGTAAGATGTGGTAGTCAGATTCAGACCCAAAACATCTTAATGAAACAAACACCACCTAAATGTCAAATTCAAATAAAAATACTTGGGATGTGAAAATGTGAAATTTTATGTTTGGTTTGATCCCATATCGAAGGTAGAGTGAAAGTGATAGGCTGTGGGGTTGCTATAAATTAAGAGAAAGGATTATGATAAAAGATACTTGTATGATCCTTCATGCACGTTTTAACGGGAAATGATGAGTGGTCAATGCTTGCATTTAAATATGCGAGATGGGGTGTTATGCCTAAAGCCTGTTACGACAATTATGCACCTCCATTTTTAAACCATCTGATCCCTTTTCTTATTTTTAAAAGCTTTTTGCTTTCTAAATCTTTTAACTAAAAATGAAACGTTTTCAAACTCATGTTTTCTAAACCAACTTTGCTTAACCAAAGCTATGGTTTAAAAAGTGGATATCTTTATAGTTTTGTTAACAACTCAATGTTCCAATCTTTTGCTGTAAAATGGTTGTCACGTTGTATAGAAGCATCTCCAAGGCTATCAAGGCCCACTATAGTTATTTTTCTTCACTTACAAACTTTATCAAGTCGATCTCGAATGTCACTATGTGACCTTAGACCTTCAATGAAAGAGCTTCGGGTTAAAGTTCAATGAAACATATACGAGCATAGAGAGACCTATCTGAGAGGTAAGATGTAGACGGTCAGCGTTCCCTGTCATCCAAACAAAAATAAGAACACTAAATCATTTGTCTGTACCAAAAGATGAAAACATAATACAAAGTATTTTCTATTGTGCTCGGTATGACTTGATGTGAATGGTATTTTTGCAGAGGCATTGTTAACTGCAATATAAATAATGTCGTTCTTCAGGGCATACCTTAACAGTCCTATTGGACCTAAGACTACGCATTTTTTGGGTCCTGTTGTCATCTTTGGATTCGTTGCATCGGTATGTTTGTTCACTATTTCTTTCGCTACTGCTTAAGATTACAATTGACCTTGAAAATTGTTATAACAAAAACAGGTGATGGCTGGCATCAAGAAACCTCCAGAGATGATATCGGGCAACATGACTGCAGTGATGTGTGTGTTTTTCGGCTTTGTGCATGAGATTTGCGTGGGTGGTGCGGCCTCGCAACCATTTGCTTCTTATATGTCATGCCTCAAATGAAACTAACGGTTCAACTATATCAGCTTTCACGCTGGGCAAAAGATCAAGGGTAGGCTGCCTTTTGAAACCGTCTTTCGATTCTCACAATTATTTTGCATACCACATTAATATGCGTTCTACCTTATGAAGTTGCCTTTGATTTTGGCAATTATTATACTTTATATATACCGCATTCAAATGGACAGAACGCTTACCTTTGTTTCCTTTTGAAAGGTACTTGCAGCTGAAAGAAGACAGGACACCCTCAATCTGACTTCACATTGTTCTCTTCTCCCTTACCTGATTCTGATTCTATACCTGTAAATCTAACGAATCTTGATTAATATATATTAATAATAGTTATCTTCATATCTGAGTATATTTATTTAACAGATCTAAAAAATAGTTATTTATGTGACTGTCACTTGGACTAATGGTTTCAGACATTAAGTTATTTGAATCTTTAGTACTTAATAATCATCTATATACCCCGTTTATAACTTCATATGATCGATTTTGTGTGATCCTTTGTATTGTTGATGACCAGCGACCCCATCAAAAGTTTATTCCAAATAGTCTCATCATGTTCAGTGACGAACGACAAATATACATATTTTCTTATCTTTTCAATACCAATTATGTGAAGCTTAAATGCCTTGGTGTATTGGTGGCCTATGGATACAGGTTGGGTGTGAATAGTACATGCCTTTTGTTAGTACCTTGTTGCCATAGAAATACGTCTTCAGAAAGCAACTTGTATACGAGTTAAATTTAGGATACTTTATTGATATATCATGCTTTATTGATAAACTTTTGCTTTTACGTTCTGTTATACATATACATGATTGAGATCACAGTTAAATAACTCAACAATCTCGATTCGCTAAAAACTTTTTGAACTGAAGATTGGTTGGAGTTCTTCCTTTGGGGAAGAAGCTCTCCAAAAATAGGCGTATGCCAATTTATACAACGAGCACACGGTATTCTTTAGTAAAAGGCGAAAGAATAATTCACTTTGTGCTCATTGCTTGGCTGCGTGCCTTTCTCCATTTGCAGCTTGGTCATTATATACAGCCTTTCTCACTCTCAACTTCCACTACTCAAGCCATGTGGGATAAGCACAACTTCTACTTATCTCATGACCCACCCAGCATTTTCAACCTTCATTTCATTTCCAGTTTACAAATTTCAGTTTCCATTAAGATTTCACAACATTTTAGGATAATTATTTTCGATTATTAAGTATCCATTAGCACATATGTAAACACGTGGGTAGACCGAGAGGAAATGCAAATCGTTATTGGTCAGCTTCTAAGTTTAGTTTACAGAAAAAACATTACTCGTAATTCAAAACTTAGCTAGATAATGATCCACATGCGACACATATTGATATTGTCCTCAATACTACCTTGAAATACAAATGATAAAATATATCTTTGAGGTAACGGTCGTTTTAAATTATAATCTAGTTGTTTTTTCGAGTTTAAAAAATGTGTTATCGGTTGTTATCAGTTCGACACATTGGGTGAAATATGTAAATGATATTTTGGTATTGAATTCAAAGCTTTGGAACCAGTCCACGAAAGTGACCCATGATGGTTAGATCAAAGGTTAAACTATTATCATTATAGGTATGGAATAGATATAAAAAGTGAGAAGAACACTTATAATGAAAAGAGAGAATTGCAAAAATGGTCTTTGTAGTTTGGCCAAATTGCACGTTTGGTCCGCCGAATTTTGAAATTGCAAAAAACGTCTGTGTGGAGAAGGTTTGGTTCTACTTTTTGTCCTTTGTCGAACTAAAATTACTGAAATACCCTTTTGTTCCTTTTTTTAATTTTCTCCTTTTCTATTATATATACCCTTTGTCTTCTTCCCTCCGTTAGTAAATTGAGGCACCGTACGTCTCTGAGGACGAACGGTGCAATTTATTTTCCCGTTAAGTACTAACGTGGGCATAACATAAAGGGTAATGTTGTCTTTTTTGCTTCTACAGGGATGTATGGTGAACCTTTACCTTTTATCTATTTTAACTTTTTTTTTTAAATTTAAAATTTTCTTTTTTAACTTTTGAAAAAAAAATCGTAAGAAAACGTAAAAATGTATAAAATTGTTTAAATTTTGTTTTAATTTTTTTTTATCGAATGAAAGCGTTTAATTTTTTTTATAGTTTAAAAAAATTGATGAAAAAAGTAAAAATGTTTTTATTTTTTATTTTTTCTTAACTTTAAAAAAATAAAAAAATTTATTTAAAAAGTACGAATTTTTTTTTAAATTAAGATTTTAAAAAGTAAGATTTTTTTTAAATATGAAAAGTACGAATTTTTTTTAATTAAGTTTTTTAAATAATGAGGTAAAAAAAATATTTTTTTTAAAAATAAAGAAAAACTTAAAAATAATTTTAAAATAATTATTTCTAAAGCAAATGTTTACCATACATCTCTGTGACAGCAAAAGAACAACAATACTCTTCTTTTAGACTCACGTTAGTACTTAACGAGAAAAAAATTTGCACCGTTCATCCTTAGAGACGTACGGTGCCTCAATTTACTAACGGAGGGATGAAATCTGCGTGAAGTATTGACGAGGGACGTGAGACGTTTTTTAGTAAACCACAAGGATGTATTTTGCACTTCCCTTGAAAAAAATTTGTGGTCTAACTCCTCAAGGGCAGTTGGGAAATCAATTTTTAGTCGACGAAGGTCAAGCGATCAACACTAAAAAACAATCAAACAAGCATGCAAATTCAAGGCGTATCAAGGTTTTAGCATCAAAACGAATTTACCACATTAACAAGAATACATAAAAAACATATTAAGCTTATGAACAATAATTTACATGCAACACGTTTATCTATTTAAACGAGTAAAAAACAATTATAAGCCAAATAACGCAAATTATAAACCAAGTTACATAATAAGCGTGTACAATCGTGTAAAAACCCGAACCATATTTTTTTCCCCAGATTTTTAGTGACTCTTAGGAGTTTTTATTTTCACAAAAAATAAAACCCTAACAGGGTCACATATAAAAAGCAAGAAAAACATCACAAATATGCGTTTTAAGTGTTTTTACACGTTTTCATTATCTACTTATATAACTATATGAACGAATCGTGATGCCACTATTGAAATTATTATCTAATAACCTATTATTTCATTAATAATACACGAGTAAACACAACGGAAAAAAATCTCATGTAGTTTATATAATTAACATAAAAGTAAATAAGGAAATGTGTACCTTTTAGCAAAATAAGATATCGAACAACGAAGCTAGTGATCATGTATGTGTGATTGTTGAGATGCACGAAACCCAATCAAGTTGCTAAACTAAGTAACCTCTACGTGTATCCACACTACACGTCAACCGATACTACCCAAATGCTAGTTCCAAGACTAAAGATCAATCACGACCCGTGTTCTTGATTACTTATGAAAACCAAACGAAAAATCTCTTACATGGGGATCTTTTAGATCGGCTCAAAGGAGAGAAGATAAGAGAATGAGATGAATGAAAGTGAATTCCGAAGGCATGTATTTATAGTGTGAAAACTAGGGCAACATGTCTTGGGGAATAAGTTACTACAAACTTTCATTAGCCCCCCTTCTTAAACCTTATTAGGTCGGCCCCCTTTTGTCCATAACCCCGTCGAGTTTGACTTTTTGACTTTTTTAATTACTATGTAAATTTACATATTAATTAAGAGGCTAACGGTTAATTATTCGTAAAACAAACTAATTAACGACCGTTAAGTATCATTGTTAGATTATTAAATGTATATATAATAAATATACACTTATATTATTATATATACTAATAGAGTGGTTTCTATGTATAACACCCCCAATTTCGGATAGAAACGGAAGGCAACCGAGGGTATTACTTTATAACACAAAGTATAAATTACTAAAAACGACCTCTAAATGAGACGTTTTGAAAAGTTACACATTCGATTAATTTAAACATTAGAGTTTACAAATAGAGGTCCCAACAGTTATACATTACATAAACATTTTAAAAGAAAAATTATTGAATGGTAATGATAATGCAAAGCCTTCAAAAATATGTCGTGCGACTTCCTGCCAAGCTATCACCTTAAGGACTTGAGATAAACATGCTAAAAATATCAACAAATAATGTTGAGGAAAATTCATAGGTTTATAAGTAAAGCAGTGGACCACAAGATTTCAAGTAATAGGTGACTATTGAAACACATTTAAAAGTTAAAAGCATTTATTATTGCACTAAGCTCATGACCCCGAAACATTAACGTGGTAATAGAGATTTCCCTAGGAGGTAATTTGCCATTTTACCTAGAGTACTCAAATACAGTGCGTCCGTTTATCTAGCCGATCAAACTCGGACGAGGGATGTCACTCCTAATAGATCTATTTACAGCATTTGCGTTTACTTATGTAAAGTAATTAATCGGTTCATGATAATAGGGACTTACTATCAATTGTGCCGCCCGAATAATCGAAGCTAAAACATAGATCTATAACCCTATATTTTTGTTTGAGCCTCAAAGTCCACTGATTTTTATAAGTTACATCGCTTACCTTACTAATAAAAACCGTCCCAAATATTGATGCTTGAAATCGTGCTTTTCCTAAGTTTCTTGATCCAAATATTAAGTACAATGTATATTTTATATAAAAATATATGATATATGTATAATACATATAAATCTCATAAATAAAATAAAAAATACGAATAAAATTACAAGTAAAATAAGAGAACAATGGTTCTTTACAAAGGAGATTTATGTGAAATGGTAAGAACAAGAATCAACCCTAGAACCCAACTATTTCTTTTAACCCAACCATTATAATTCTTGCAAACTCTTGATGAACACCACTCTAACCCAAGATTATGATGAGATTTATGATGATTCTTGTGATGACTTGAAGTGATTTTAACCCAAGAATACTAACTAGCTCTAAACCTTTCAACCCTTGAATAAGATTACTTGTAACTTTTTAAAGGGCAACGGTGTTTGTGATGGTGTTTATGGGGGGGGGGGGCACAAGAGAAGAGTGGGCAAGAGGGAAATTATGTTAACTGTGAGAAAGGGAAGAGATGGTATGGTAAGTTCTAGGCATGCAACTTTTGAGTGACAAGTGTTCTTGCATGTGTCATAACATGACACTAATAAGAGAAGTTAACCCACCACATGGACAAGTGTCCATGTGGTTGGGCGTCTACTAGCAAGAGGGAAAGAGTAATATGTTGTTTAATTTGTGTTAAATTTTTATTTAGGTGGGTATTGTTTAGGCAAATGGGTAAAAAAAAGTAGGGTATTGCAAGAGTTTAGACGCCAACACAAAGGATAAATGCAAATGTGAAAAATAAAACTACAACACATAAGGTATATATATGTAAAATAATAAATATGCATAGAGCATGTAGACTAATATTTAGTCTAAAGTCGGGTTCACGTTTAATGTACGTTTACTACGTACGCGGGATAACTTATCCGGTTACCCGTAAAAGTAAATTTTATGAAAAATTAAAATAAATAGTAAAAGTACGAGATTAATTAATGACTTGAAAATTATGGTTTGCTACACTATGTGTATACGTGTGTGACACTATAAGCTCACGTATTTCTAGCCGTATAAATATACGTATGACATGAGCACTTCCCAACACTTATAATTTGTGAGATATGCAAGACGGAACTCTGAAATAAGGACTTATATAATAATTTTCAAGTTTCACACATTAACGTGTTGGTTGCCAATTGTTTTTTTTCCATATAGTAAACCAATAGGACATATTGCGTAGATGAAACAATTTTCTGTTGTAATTCTAGCCAAATCATTTATTATAAATACTATATATTAAAAGGCGGAAATTGATATTCGTGCCTCTTAAATGCATTTACTGCATCCGACCCGAACCTGCCTAAGTCCGCCGGACGTTGGCCGGAACCCGCCGCAAAACTGACCCGACCGGTTGCACCCGTAAGCCCGACCCGGTTATTACACGTAGCATGTACGTGTCCTCCTCTACCATTCTCTTCACACACATCATCAAATCTCTCACCCATAAATTTATTCCAGATACATCTTATTCATCTCTCTCTTTTTATTCTCTTATTCAAAACCCACATGCAATACTGATTCAGAGAAAACCCAAAATTAAAGATTTTATATCTATTGATTCAATAAGGTATGACAAAAAAATCTAAATTTGGTTTTTTTTTATTGTTTGACTTTTATTTAATTAAGATGGTATGTTTATGCTTACAATAACAAGCAGATAACGCTTGGGGTTTGTTGTTTGCAGCCGTTTAGTGTTGCAGATATGTGAATTGTGTTAATGATTTTGAAGCTAATTAGGAGTTTCTCAGGAGCAATAACAAAAGACTAGGGATTAAAAGTATGTTTTTCATGTTAGTTTTGTTTTCGTCTTCAAAAATTAAGCTTGGGGGTTTTCTTTAGGAAATAGTCAAGTGAGATTGTTGTTTATTTTGTGTTATTGGTAATTAAGATAGTAAGTTTGTGTTTGGGGTTTTAAGAGGTGTTGCTTTGTTTGTGTTCTTATTGGATTCAAGAATTTGTGATATTTGGTCTTTTTATTGGTTAATATTTTTGTTTTCAGAATGTTGGATTTGCAAAATAGAGCAGCGATACAGTCAAGAAGCATGAGGCTCATAGTAATGGTCATGTGCTTGACGACGTTATACTTTCTGACCCAGAGGTAAAACATTAAGATGCCATGTAGTCAAGTTATAAACCCATAAGTTCCAAAAGGAAAAGCTTATCAACTTTCTAAAGCTTATCAGTATAAAAACTAATCCAAACCCTCTTATATATCGGCTCAGTTTCATTCCCATAACTTTTATTTGGGGTGTTTATACTAGCTTACTGAAATTTGAAAAGTTCAATAAAGCTGACTCATTTGAACTTGCACAATTTATATCGCTTTTCAGTTTATGGCCGCAAAAAGCCACAAATCAGTGTCTTAAACACTATATCTTGGTTTCTAATTAGATAACTTATGGGGCGTTTGGGCAAGCTTTTTTAGGTAACCAGACCATAGGTCAAAACTTAGGAACAGAGCAATGAAAGAAAACCATAACTAAAGCAACAACACCACCAACAAGCTAGATATACAAACAATTAACACGTATAGAAAAAGACACATTTTAGCCTTTTTGAACGAGAAACACAAGGCTGTGGTACACACAATTATGCAATGATAGATCAAGTGACGGCTTAGTGCGAGTCTCTGGTAGGTTGTTGTTTACGACTTTGTTCTACATTACCTAGCTATTCCTTAAGTTTAGTTAGTCTGGTCAGACAAGGTGCATGGTATAATATTACATACTTTCCATAGTCTTAGCTTGCACTTTCTAAGAAATCGTCAAAAGGATCAACATCATTCATATAATACTCATACATATATGTATATGTCTAACCATAGAATACGACCCAAATCAAAATACATACCTTTGTCTCATACACTACAGGGATGGTGAGAAGAGATATATTTTACATCCCAGGGGCTATAATTGGTTTATGTTTAAAAAAAGTTGTTGACCACTTCAATGTTTTTCAGTAAAATTTTATTGAAAGCTTCTTGATATTTTTAGGGTGAGGGCAACCATGAAACACCATTGGTGAGACGAGTGAAAGTCGGATGAGCAGTTCAAGCGTTAGCCCTCAAAAGTATAACAAGTAATTGACACTTTCGTTTAACTTACGCTGAAAAAAAGCAGGCAATTCCAGAGATGTTTTTTTGTTCAAATCTCACTACTTTTCGTGTGGTCGCAATAGCTATCTTTTGACATCTATGTTAAATTGGTTTTCAGTTCCACGAAAATGGAAGAGCACATAAGCCGTGAAAGGTACCCGAGGATTATAAACTTAAATTTGTGTATGTCATAGACTATAGTGTTTGCTTTACTAATTATTTGTTATGTGTATATTTGCTTTAAACAGAAAAATACAAAGGTACTATGAGGCGGATAGCAAAAGGAAGAAGGAATACAGGAAGACCGTTCCAGCCTACAGCAAAGAGCGGGTTACTAGATGTTGCCAGGACAGAAGTCGCTCTAGCTGTTCTATATTTGACCAAAGCTGAACCAGGGACCAGATATGCAGAGCCATACAATACAGGTCAGAATTCCCGAGCAATGGCGAGGCAGGGACAACGCAAAACGTTGACAAAGAAAGTAGCTTGGCTAGCAGAGTTCTCCTTCTATTTAAGGTACGATTTGTATACAGATGATCTGACTTTCTGCAAAAAGTCAGCCTAGAAATATCAATTCTGATTTTTAAAAAGCACATCCAAACAACCCCTAAGTACCTGAACCCCCTTTTCACTACTAAACACACAACATATAATTCTAACTATTCGGTCTAATGTAGAAACAGTTTACTGGGTATACATTAAAATGGTTTTGCTTAAGATTCTGAAAAATATAAAACGTAAAAAAATTTATAGCGTTCGGATCTCTTACAACCACATTATAACTCATACCTATTATAAAGTTTCAGCAACAAACGCTTT
>BQNB010055322.1:9418-27030 GCA_026074375.1 Tanacetum coccineum
CATAGTCGATGTTGATGGCGCTAAATGTGAAGCAAAAAATTTGCTACATGTTGAAGTTCAAGATGTGTCTGCGCACATAATTGGTGTGAACACAATTGAATGCAACACATGACATAGAATTTGACGCTTTTGAGGCTCAAGTTGAGGATGCTAAGGTTGAGAACTATCAAGTTGATGAGAGTGAGGTTGATGAGGTTGTGGTTAGTGATCCTCAAGTTGATAAGTCTGATGTTGATGATGCTTGCGTTTATCGCTTTAAGTATTTTATATACATTCTTAAACATTTGTTTTCATTGTTTGTTTTCAATATATATTTTCATGTTTAATTGATCAACGATAATGGTCTTAGGTTGGCTACTTTGAACTTCATTCATGTTCTTCGAACTTTGACTCATATGTTTATTTTGTTAATTTACGATGTTTTATATTTATGTTGATCGATAATACCTGTTGTTTATGTATTCAGTCTTAGGTTGTCGTAAAGAAAACTGATTATTTTTTATGCGACCCGTGCAACGCACGGGTATTTCACTAGTTACTTGAGATAAACATGCTAAAAAGTTCAACACAATGGTTGAGTGAAATTCATAGGTTTATGATAAATAGTTGAATACAAGTCATCATAGATAGTGGGTTACGTGGTTATATACCCATATATAGTAATAATTGCAATGAGTACAATTATCATAGAAAATAATATTATTGCCCTAAGCTCATGACATCAATACGTTAACATGGAAATCACCATAGTGACATTGGTTAAGGAACAAATGTCCCCATGGAAAGGTAACTTGCCAAGGTTAACCATTAAGTCAAATATAGTGCGTTTGGCTGCCCCATGAACGGGTATACCAATGGGAGTCGTCACCCCCAATAGATCTATCCACAATATTTATGTTTACTCACAAGTAATTAATGTTTCATGATATGGAAATAGTAGCACTGAAAGGTACTTAGGTAATAATATATCTTAGTTGGAAAAACACTTGCATTCATGGTTTAAGCATGTATCCTCCTCGCGGGTTTATGAAACATTTCAAAGATTTAAAATGCGAGGCTATGAACTCACCTTAACAGGGAAATCTGAGTGATGACAAAAGTATATGAAATGAAAGTAACGACCTCGTTACATAACCTGAGGGTAAAATGTCAAGTCTTAGTGTGATTGTTTATGTTTTTAAAACTTTATAAAGTTTAACATACATCTTACTTTGATTTATTAATTTATGGAAATATTGTATCACTGTTCGGGCTATCATAATTCAGAGGTCATGCAGTAAACGTTTGAGGAGCTAGGACACTTTAAATCGTAAATCCAGAAAACTCATCAAAACGTATACTCAAATGAAACCCCTCACATGAAATTCCCTAGTAACGTGATACGATAAGATTTTATGTTTCTTCAAAAGCTAGTTGATGATAAATTACGTTAAATATATAGCGTAATTGTTTTATAATGCGTCGATCGATGATTAATAACGACAAATGTGTCAGGTTTTAATAAATCGAGTCTTATAATATTTATATATATTTTTATAATTTATACAAAAATATTACATTTTATATTTTTAAGAATACAAAAATGACAATATATACCCTTGGTATATATTAATTTACAACATTAATCCTTTATATATATATAATTTTATATAAATTAATCCTTTAACTTTGAAAATTGGCAAAACAGCCCCTTGGGGTTTTAAGTTTAGGATAATTACAGACCATGTCCCATCATAATTGTAGCCAATGTCAGTTCTGCCCATGGTTTTTTTTTCCAAACAATAAACCCCACACACACCATATCAAAATCATGAAATAAAATCAATCTTGGATGGATATTGATAATATAATTATCATAATATATATAAAATATATATATATATATATATATATATATATATATAAAAAATATATCAATATTCATATATATATAAATATACAAATATATATAGATATAAATACATATAATAATATAATATATATATATATATAATTTTATATAAATTAATCCCATAACTTTAAAAATGGCAAAACACCCCTTGGTGGGATTTTAAGTTTAATGATAAATACATTTTTCAGCCCATTAGGTGTGATAAATTCAGAAATTTACTTATAAAAACCCTTTATGCATGAATAAAATTTGCAATTTTAATATTTGCAATTTTAGTCCAAAATTCATAATAATTGTATTTTTCAATATAGAAACTAATTTGCAGGTTATAGCTTATTATGATAAGCTAAAATTAGTTAAGTTTACGAGCATATAGCTTATAGAAAGAGCTTGTGAACTAGAAAGATCAAAATGGGCACGTTTGGTTTAGGAAAACTAAAACGCATAGGTTTGTGGTTCAAGGGATTAAACAAGAGTTTACATAGGATCTAACAAAGCTTATGAAAGCTGTTAAACAAGGCAAGAGTTTATTGAACGAGTTATGAGCTTACTTGAACTTGAAATGAATCAAAAATGGTGGAAATGGGTCGAATGACATGAAATGGGTCGAACACTCTTTGGAGATGAATCAACGACCTATTTTCTCTTATTTCTTGGATTCTACTTGCTGAGTTATTCCTTTATTCTCTTCTATGGCTTGGTTAGATCATCATTTTGATGTTGTTTTGAGTTTGAATGGTGAATGATGAATGAATGTTTGTATGCGTGTATTTATAGTGTAGAAGAGAAGTAATGGCCAAGTTTTTAGAGTGGAGTAGTGGCCAAGCTACTTGGAGTGGTGGCCAAGGGTCTTGAGTGCTGGCCAAGGGTCTTGAGTGCTGGCCAAGGGTCTTGCTTGGGGCTCAAGGGTAGAATTTTTAATGAAAGGGCATGGCTGTGTTTGGACAACCCATATTAGTCTCGGTAAAATGGTTGCCATTTACAAACTAACTCTGATAAAGCTCAAACCAGTGAGCATGGTTAGATATTTGAGTCCTCTACAACTTTTAGTTTTACATATTTTGGGATTACTATATAAAAATCTAGAGATAATAGCCGTTTACTACAGGTGCAGAATCTTCGCACCTTTGCTATTTTGGCTATAACTAATTCACCCGACATTGAATCGGGTCGAGTCAACCGGAAAAATGATCACAAGACATAGGGCTATAACCTAGTATTTTTGCTTAATACCCAAAGTCTACTGATTTTTCCCAGATCTTATGTTTTATCAACGGATCAGATTCTGAAAACTATGAACTAGTTTAAGGGTGCGGCATTCCAAGGAGGTGATAAAGAGTTACTTGGAGTCCAAGTTTGTTTAAGTAGGTGATTAATGGAGGTGCTTGGGTGCTAGGGTGGTGACAAGGTGCTGAAGGTGGCAAGCAAGGTGGTGAGTCATGGTGGAGTTAGGGTGCTTGCTTGGTTTAAACTTGGTTCGAGCTAGTTAGGTGTTTCGGGTCATTTAGGGTTTTCGTCTAGGGTTAGGGTTTAGGATTAGGGTTAGGAAGAGCTAGGGTTAGGGTTTAGGATTAATATAGTTCAAATGTTGTGTATTGGAAGCTTGTATGTTGTGCTTAAAAGGTTGTACAAAAATGCCTTAGAAAATTGGAGGGGAATGAGCTTATTTGAATTCTATGCTTTGTCAGATTATACCTTAAGCTTAAATGAGTTGTACATTGATTTTGTATGTAAATAATACATATAGTTAGGGTTTTGTTATAAACGTTAACGTTTGAAATCGGTTTTGATATAACGTTATGGAAAGGTACGTTAAATAAATAATGTATGATAAAATGGTTATTAAAACATATTGTTTGACATATTATAACATTTACTTGATATAAACGTTGATAGAATTGGCATTGATAGGTTGCGTGAGCTCGTTTACTTTGGTAATGTAAGTTACGTTATATTATGGATGGAATAAAGCAAAAATCTTTCCATGAAAATTGCATCTAATTTAATATAATAGATGGATAATTACATAGAGGAAAATTGTGGGTTGTTATAAAACTCGAAAGAGTAAAGAGAAATGTATACCAACTTTTTCTTAAATAGTCAACTTACTAGAATTTATACGCATCCTAAATGAGACAAAAAAATTAAAAGGCAGTCCTAAATGGGGACTGCCCAAAATTAATCTCTATTAGATTACTTTCGGACGGGTATTAACTAGTTTCATATAAGGAACTACTTATAACCTCTAGATGCATATGCTATATATACACAAATAAACATATTAACTACATAAACATTAATACTGTTAACAAAAAGATTTACAAACTCACCTTATGATCTGATTTTTTTAATGAGTTGAAAAACTCTATTTTGGATACATGGAAGAAGTTTATACCAATACAAACATTAAATATATATTAGCTAAGAATAAAATAAAAAACATAGAATGAGTAAAAAAAAGAGAAAATTAAAATTATAACCTCTTATGTAGTTTTGTGATGTTTAAAGTAAATTTGTTATGGTTGTTGAAGGAGTATTTAATTTAGGGGAAATGATACTGTTGCACATAGCAGGCAACTTGCCTGCTGTTTTAGTGTATTTTGGAGACCCTCTGATGATTAGTGTCATTAGACCCTTTGATGAACAGTAGCCCAACTAATCCAAAATACACTAAAACATCAGGCAATGATCGGCACTTTCGGACCATAAGTGCCTCGAATGGAGCCTGCCTTAATAATGGCATGGGAATATTATTGTAGAAAAATTGCCTAGTGGTAAGTGTCTTTCCCATCCTTTTCCAAAATCTATGTAACAGGCTCGAAGTATATCTTCGAGTGTTTGGATGGTTCTTTCACTTTATCCATCAGTCTCAGGATGATATGATGTACTCATGTCTAGTTAAGTACACAAAGCACTCTGCATTGACTGCAAGAATCTGGATGTGAAATGACTATCACGATCCGAGATGATAGATATTGAAACTCTATGCTGTGAGATTATTTCCTTTATATACAACCTTGTAAGAGTTTCCATACTATCAGTTGCTTTGATTGGGGGGATCTCAAACCAACACAAACATAATCTTTATCACCTTATCAAATTTTATGAAATGTGCTGTTCGGTAAGGTGATCTACAATGACACAAATGGTCGTCATGGTCTATTTGATGTTTTGGGTAGTTTTGTAACGAAGTCCATCGTTATTCTTTCCCATTTCCATGTAGGAATCTTTGGTTGTATCAGTAAGCCAGATGGCTTCTGACATTCTGCTTTAACTCTAGAGCATGTCAAACACTTGCCGACATATTCAGCGATGATTGCCTTCATGTTAGGCCACCAATAGAGTTTCTTTAGATCCTGATACATCTTGTCAGAACCTGGGTGAATGGAATACTTTGATTTATAGGATTCATGCATGATCAAGTCCCTCAAATTACCAAAGAGTGGTAACCAACTTCGATTCTTGATACAACGAGTTCCATCAGGACGTACTTCAAATGCTTTGTCCATTCCTCGTAGGTTCTCAGCTTTGATGTTCTCTTCTTTGATCGCCTCAGTTTGGGCTTCGAGGATTTGTGATGGTAATTTTGGGTGAAGGGTCTGGGTCTAATTCCTGACTCGGTTTTGTGGTTTGATTCGTTCCTTCTGGCTTAAGGCATCTGCTACAACATTTTTCCTTACCATGTGATGGTAGACCGATCTCACCAATCGTAATCTTCGAGCAATTATAGCAACGATGTTGTTCATGTTCAAACCTTTTTCTGATGAAGGAATATGTGATGAGACATTTATGATTTCGTGGAACAAAGTACACTTTGTGACGTACTTATAGTGTCTCTATATTTTTAAGAGGTGAACACTATGACTCCTATTCGAGGTCGTTGTGTGTTTAGTTCTCTTCACGAGGCTTGAGTTGTTGGATGCGTATGCAATAAATTTTTTACTTTGCCTTAACAATGCTCCCAAACCTTGGAATGATGTGTACAGTAAATGAAACAAATCTCATTTCCTTTGGGGGTATTGCTAAGATTGGAGCTCACAAGTTTTCTATTATTATAGTTGAAGGCTGACTCTTGGTCTTCTCCTCAGATGTACTTCTTGTTTTTCTAGTTTAATTTAGTCAAAGGCTTTGCAATCTTTGAAAAATATTTGATGAATCTCCGGTAGTAGCCAACGAGTCCTAAGAATTAGCGTATTTCTATAGGTGTGGTAGGAGGTGCCCAATTCTTAACTGCTTTAATTTTGGCGGGGTCAACGTGAATTCCTTGACTATCAATTATGTGCCCAAGAAATTGCACGATACTGATCCAGAAATCACATTTGGTATCTTGCATAAATTTCTCCTTTTTGGTAATTCTAAGATTATTCTCAAATTTATCCAAGTATGGTTTACACACACGATTCATGAGATCCATGAACACATCAGGCGTATTAGTTAAACCAAATGGCATTACTTGGAAGGACCATGAGCTCAAGAACCACAAGGAAGGACCACAAGACTACTAAACTAGATCTTTTTCATTTATAACTTTTGTTAGAATCCAACCACTAGATGTGTGGCATAAATAATGACACTTGTCAAATTTTGGATATGTAAAATAGTAGAACAAGTTGTTTAAGACTTAACTACAGTGGTGATTCACATTATACTCGCTGTTTTATGATACGATTTAGTGGTGTGGTTGTCTGTCCTTATTTGTAGTGTGTAGTGTGATAACTCATATCTTTATCCAAGATTACTATGGTTCTATTACCACCTGGTTTTCTCAAACCTTTGTACCCAGGTATCATGAATATGATTAATAATCAAGACATTAAGCTTAATTTTTTTTGGAATATAAGACTTCCAGATGAGTCTATCTTTGCAGAGTTAGATAACTCGTTATGGGTCATACTGAAACCACTGGAGAAAGTATAACAGTCCACGAGAAACCTAATGAACTTAGGATGCTTGTTAGAGTGTCCATTCCCAAAATTTCTATTATATCATGCAAAGTAATTATCTAATGGATGTGTATTTTTTGTTTTAGAACTTGTGCCAATAAGATATTCATTGTATGGTTATGTCAAATGATTTAATATCAATAATGTATGAAAGTTTTGAGATTTTGCAAAGACTTGTGATTATGTTTATATCCACCAATTATTATATTCTTATTTTGTGTTGTCTTGAAATGTTGATAGAATGGACTACCATAGAGGACACAACCATCTGCAGCACCACCCATGACTCAGGCCACCATCAAAAAACTAGTTGCTGATAGTGTTACCGCAGCTCCGGAAGCACAAGCTGCTACTATGGTAAATACTGACAATACCACTAGGAACAACCGACAAAGAGAAACTCCTATAGCAAGAAAATGTAGCTACAAAGAGTTTATGAACTGCCAACCTTTTAATTTCAAAGGTACGGAAGGGGCTGTTGGTCTTATCCACAAGTTTAAACGAAATGAATTGGTATTTCTCCGTAGTAACTATACCGAGGACTGCAAAGTGAAATTTGCTACATGTACTTTAACCGAGGAAGCTTTATCCTGGTGGAATTCATTCGCCCAACCTATTGGAATAGAGGAAGCTTATAAAATTTCCTGATCCGAATTTAAAATGCTCTTATTAAAGAAGTATTGTCCCAGAACCGAGGTCAAGAAAATGGAAGATGAATTTTACAATCTAACTGTAAAAGGGAATGATCTCAAGACTTACGTTAGAAGATTCCAGGAGTTAGCAGTCTTATGTCCAACTATGGTACCAAATTCTGAGAAACTTGTGGAAGTCTTCATCGGGGGATTACCCAGAAGTATTGAAGAAAATGTTACCACAAGCATAGTCCTAGCAGCCTCTATTAGTGTCCTATTTTTCCTTTCTGCTACTCTATTTTGTTGTGGAGTTCTAGCAACACTAAATTCCCTCTTAATACCCTTCATTTCACAAAACTGATTCATGACCCTATTCTTGAATTCAGTCCCATTGTCACATCTAATCACTTTCACCCTACGGTCTATTAGATTTTCTATGCCTATTATGAATGTTTTAAGGATTTCACTAGTTTCATCCTTAGTGGCTAAAAAGAAAACCCAACTAAACCTACTAAAATCATCTGTGACAACTAGGCAGTACATCTTTTTCATTAAACTCTTTACAAATGTTGGGCCAAACAAATCCATGTGCAACATTTGTAATGGTTGGCTGATTGAACTGACTGTTTTGGTCTTACAAGAAGCTCTGTGTTGCTTTCCCTTCTGACAAGCAACGCAGGTTTGATTAATTTCAAATAGTTTTGAAGGTAAACCTCTTACAAGGTTTCCCCTTACCAGTTTATTTATTGTTTTGAAATTTACATGTCCAAGCCTCCTATGCCAAAGATTAGATTCATCTAGTGTGGCTTTTGCAAAGAGACAAGTGAAACCTCTTTGAGGAACAACATTCTTTAAGTCAACACTATACTGTACTCCATTTATCTAGGACTTTAAGTAAAACATGACTTTCATCAGTTAACTTAAAGTCTGGAGACAGAACAACACATTTAGTATTAGTAAAAAGAACACTATTCTTCTTGTCACACATTTGTGTGACACTGAAAAGGTTAAACTTTAGTTCCTTTACAAATTACACATCTTTAAAATCCAATTTACTAGTTCTTATTTTACGTTTCCCAGTAATTTTCTCTCCTTTGGAATTACCTCCAAAGGCAACAAATCATCCATCAACTTCTTCATAATCAGTAAGATATGATCTTTTTCCTGTCATGTGCCTAAGCATCCACTGTCAATCACTCCTTTATTCTTCAAATCTTGTTGTAGATTGCCTTGCACATAATGGTTAGAAAAATAGTTTCTTTTGGGGACCTAAGCCATTACTGACTTGGATCTTCCTTGTGCATCATTGTTTCTGGAGACATGGTCTAAAACTTTGTGCTTTGGTCTCTAAACCCAACATGCTGAGGCCTTAACAACATTTCCCTTATTTCCCTTAACAACACTAATCTTTTTAGTGAAATTACTGTTATTAGCTGCTGTTATTTTGTTAAAAGGCCTTCTAGCAGTTGAATATGCATTATTAATAACATTTTTCATGGGTCATGCATTATTCAATGCTGTTCTTGGTAGAACAGTATTAACTGGTCTAGCAGTATTAAGTAAAATAGGGCCAGACCTAGTTAAGACTGTTCTTTGAATAGAGGTGAGTTAATTTAGAGAAATTTTGTTTGTTCACTCTTTAAATATTGGTCCAAACTGGTTTTGCAAATCTTCCATTATTATACCAGTTATTGCAATCATTCTTCAAATGATCAAAACTACCACACACATGACAAGCTTTATTGACCATCTTAAAATCACTCCCTAATTTTTAAGACATCTGTTGGTTCCAGTTTCTCTTGTTCCCTCTAGGACTAGGTGTGTTTTGCCTATTGTTATCAACTGATGTTTTCCTAGGAGATTTTACTTGCTCGGTAGACTTAACAAAGTTTATCTTACCAAAACAAGGTTTATTAAACATCTTAAATGTTTTAACCTTAGGCACACTTTCTTCATCACTATCAGATACCCAATCCATAATAATTGGGGCTCCATTTTCTTTCCTAGCAGTCTTAGGTTCATTAGTCACAACAGTAGGCTTTTCAACTACAAACTCACTAATAGACTCATTAACATCAACAAAATCATCTAGACTAGGATAAACTAAATTAGATTTGGGTGGCATAAAATTCCTAGTATAGGGAGGTGGGACAGCATTATACCCTAATCTTGTTTTACACTTATCCATTATCTCTCTATCTAGAAGTTTACTTAGGCTTTTTGATAAATTTTCAAAATTTTGTACCGTAAGTTGAACCTCATCTTTTTCTTTTGTAGCCAATTCTAACTTCCTTTTAAGCTCTGTAATATCGAAATCTCTTAAATAGATTTCCCCTGAAAGAATCTGCAGAAAACTAACTTTTTTTTAAATAATGCATAATTTTTCCTTTAAGTTTTGACCCGTCATTAAGCATTTTATACTTAATTATCCCCGTGGCAAAGTAAAACGACATTCTGGATAACTTTCATGTTTCGGCCTTCGGCCGAAACGGATTAGAAAATGATGAAAATGCCCTTTTTCGAATATGCCAACAACTATTATTTTTATTAAGTGCAGTTTTTATTTTTAACTTTTTTCTCAACTTCAATCGGCCGCCAAACGTTCGTTTTTAAGAGTTATGAAACGATTCATATATCGAATCGAACCTGGAATCCTCTACCAATTTTTCTTATGGCCAAAATCAATTTTGTAAATTTCACCAATACGAAATAGACACACAACTTTCTGCTGTAAATGTGGACACTTAAAAACTCCGCATCTTCGACTATTTTTCGCACCCAACAAGCTTCAAAATACACCTAACTAACCTATCTCCGTCCACTAACATCTCCAATCAATAATTCAACCTCAATACACAACATGCACAATGATCCATGCAATTCTAATTTATAAAATTACACTCATGTAATGTAATATCAAAAATGGCTTGGAGAACACTTTACACAAATTCATGGAATAGAGAAATCAATGACACTCAAAACCCTCTCGGGTGTGAACTATGCTGGAAACCAATCACACACCCTTGTATCAAAACCCTACGGTAATTAATGCAATTCCGTTTAAAATCTCGTGCATTAAAACCCTGATGCTGCAATATACCCATATTATAATGAATCCTTCAAAATCATGAATCTGGAAAAAAGTAGGCTGCTGATTTTTATTGTAGAGGAATTGATGTGGGATTTAATGTCTTTAGTGATGATTTAAGTGATTGGAATCAAGCGTGGAAGAGTTGCGATGATGTATTGTTTGGTGTTTTATTGTTTGTGTTGGGTCGTCTCGACAGTGATAGGGAGGAAAAGGAGCAGGCGTTCTTTTTTTACTATTATGATACTATGTGTGTTTTATAGGGAGTGAAACACTATAAGTAAAAGGAAACTCCAAGAAATCATTCTATGTTGGATAACTATATATATATTATATTATTATATATATATATATTTATTAGATTAAATGTATATTTATATAGTATATATAATATGGTAGGTGTTTGTTTTTAGGTTTAGTAGGAGTTGATAAAACATAAGGGGGTGTTTGTTTTTAATTTAGTGGGAGCACACAAATTGAAAGAGTGTTGGTTTATATGTTATGTTTATTTTATATTTTTATTGTTTTATTTTTCTAAAACATTTATACTACAATATTTGATTTAAAACACAAAGTTAAAATATTAAAAAGTGTTAAAGTACTATTTTTGAACGGTTTCAGCAAAACGCGGAAAAAATCATAAAATACTAAAATAACAATAAATTGACTTCCGGAGCGAAAATATGAAATTTTGATCTCTTAAAACGCTTAACGGATAAATATCCAAAGTACGACACGCAAATAACTAAAAATGACGATTTTCACAAAAATCGTGCTAACAAGTAAAACACAAATTTTTAGTCAAGACAAAAATACGAATGAAGTCGAGGATTTAATATTGACGGTTTATAAATTACGAGATGTTACATGTTTTGAATTCTAGATGCTCGACGTTTATTTCGCTTAGCTATTATATGGTATGTCTATTATAAGCGTTTGTCTTTATCAATGATTTAGATAAAAATATTCTCATAGTTTATAAAATAACACTGCTTCCTAAATGCTAAATGCTAACCTTGTTTTCCATGACGATTTGCATTTAAAATTATATGTTTTTGTATTTCATCATCTTACATGACTTACGTGTTAATTGTGCACCTACACTATGTTATCTTAATGTATAACAATTAACTTTTAGATGTTATATAGTCTTACACATTAATCTCGTTGATTATTGTGATGATGCATGCTTAGATAAACTTGCATGTTTACATATATATGTCTTGTAAATCTAGGTATATATTTTATCACACTAGAATATTTTTCTTTGCGTCCATGTTACAAATCTAAAGGGTCTCAATGAGTCGGTTTAAAACATTCTTATAAATCTCCGAGATCTTCATTCACCCATTTTTCTTAATCACCATCTCAGCTTTCTTTAATATAATTCATCTTTTGTCAAGAAAGGTTTACTTAGATGCAAAATCTAACACTCTCAATAGCTAGGTTTGTAAACTTGATATATTTCAGCCGAAATTTTCAAGTTCGTTAAACTTGCTATCGCAAACGTTAAAGGTCATATCCGAAAATCCATATTTAAGCCTTTTAACAACATAAGTTAAAACGCTCTCCTTTTCTCTTCGACGAAAACATTCTTTCTCTTCGACGAAAACATTCTTCCTCTTCGATGAAAACATTCTTTCTCTTTGACGAAAACACTCTTTCTCTTCGACGAAAACATTCTTTCTCTTTGACGAAAACATTCTTTCTCTTCGACGAAAATACTCTGTTTCTTCATTTTTTTTTTTTTTATGTGTTTAGTCGAAAAACACCTTCTTCATCTTCATTGAAAAGTTACATTGTCTTTCGGTAAATTGTGATCACGCCTCTACTTCTTACTCTGTCGAATCTAAGAAATCACTTTACTTCATGATTAGGAACAAGAAAATAAGATTGGGAGATGATGAGAAATGTAGAGAGAGAGAGAGAGTAGAGAGAGAAAGAAAGAAAGAGAAGATTACATGCAAAATGGAAAAATACAAATGACCAACTCACCTCACCTACCTTGGTGAGGTGTATATGTATCAAACTAAAAGGCTTGCATGCCTTTAGTATTTCTACGGGCCGGGCTCGGGTTTACTTGGGCTTTCGCCCGATAAAAAAAAACCGTGATCCGGTTTAGCTTAACATTTAGAACCCGTTTTTCCCGTCTCGCCTATACAAGTATATTAAATAATGACCGAGACCTAATTTAAATATGAACAAACTTCCATTGGTTCCGATCTCAATATTTTAAGGCTAACAATCCCCCCCGAAGTGAGTTCATTGTGACACTCCTTTGTGAGATCAATGAGATTGCTTTTGTCGTTAAGCTCTTGTCTTTGTCTTGGTCTTTATCTTGTTATAGGATTGTTCCTTCATGCTTTGTGATCTTTGATCTTTAGCCTTTGTCATTGTCTTTTCGTCCGAGATCTTTAAATCTTTATCCTTCTGTCTTGATCGTCTTTGCCGCCTTGCGATCTTGTAGATTCTGGGACCACCTGCTCTTACTTTGCATCATTCTTGAAAAGCTTTGCTAACAATCTCCCTTGATAGACTTGATATCTTAAAGGAAGATCTTGTATATCAGAGTTTGCGGAAGTCTTTGTCTTTAATTCTTGAGCTTTCATGATTCTTGAATCTCGATGCTTATAGTATGTCTTTGTAGTTTGAGCATGATCATGTAGTAATGAATCCGACTTCAGCTGGAATAAGGCATCACCATCTCCATCTTTACGTATCCTAAAATAAAACAGTTAGCAATAAAGTGTGTAGACGAATATGGCTTTGTCATTCGTCCGGATTTTGGTTTTAGTGATTAAACTTCGGTTCAGTAGGACCGTCTTTTACTGTATTAATTATATGTACTGTGATTCAGGTTAGATTCAAAGAATCTCCTTGACAGGGTTTCCAGCTCAATTGTAGGTTCTTCTAAAACTAAAAATCATTAGATTCACCATGCTTGCATTTTCTCATTATCGGAACGTCTCAAAGTAGAGCAAACACTGTAAGAGTGAATTCAGATAGTTACTATCTTTTGATTAAGCCGTTCAATTCATTTCCTAGAATAAGTTTTGATTCACATTGAATCGCCACCATTGTCTTCTTTACAGTTGACACAGTTCGATTCATATAGAATTCGCATGTCACCTAACCACGAGCTTGTTTGTTGCAGGGCTCAAGCAGGATTTCCATCTTCATTGTGAGTACATAAGTATCACAAGGATTATGCGTAGGACATTCTTGTTAACAGCTGGTGGAACTAATTGGTTGTCAACAAGTGTTAGTATTGAAATGTGTCCTATGAGATTTATTTAGGATCTCGTGCTCTAGACTCGATTAGTGCATTTTAGGACTTTAGTAATCGGAGGCTGGAGCAGACTGCCACCTATTCAATATCAACTATCTCGGAGTGAGAAAGTCAATAGAAGTCGTGTGTATCTCCGTGATAAATGAGACAAGTTTCTGTTAAGAGAAACCCGAATGGCTGGGAAGGGTTGTGCATTGCATCACTGGGTCCATGATGTCGTCTTCAATGTCAGCATTCTAAACATTTGTGATTTGACAGCATATGTATCGACCCATTTCTGCCTAAGTTGTGTGGTGGGCTTCTATTCTTTAGACCTTTATCCATACATTTCTTTTTAATTCTTCAACCCCTTCAATGCTTACCAAGACGTCATTACTAACACCTTGTTGTGATTGTTCCAGTGTTAGCTCAATCTTAGTCGGCATTCTTCCCTTATACACATTCATCTCCAATCATACCTAAGGACTGCTATTTCTAACTATGGAGTGTCCTTGGGTAGATCCCTTCGGTTCTGGTTGGATCATAGGACAAATACCTAACCTTACCACCTTATGACTTCAGAATCATCGTGAAATAAGATGTTGTAGGGTATGAGATCGTAACCATAAAACCTTTTTCCAAGGGATTATCAAGCAATTGATGTCGATAAGACACTTATTATTTTTCTGATCACATTTTAAATACATTTCTCCCCTTATTTTAAATACTAATTCACTTAGTTTTTGAAATACTTTGAGATTAAAATTTATCTTGAAATACCATGGGGAAAACTTTTATTTAGCATGAATTACAAGGAACATTAACTTGCTCCCCCTCGATTTTACATATGTTTGACACCAAAAACAATGATACCAAGTTGTAAAATGAATATAAAAATTAAGGGTTTAGCTATTATTGAGCACATAATCTTTTGAATGATTATTGAATTGTCATTGAAGAATTCTTGAATATATTATGAGCCAACCCTAATAATCTGTTATAACTTATCATCTATTTTAATAGTCATTAGTATTCCGTAGATGTTATTTAAGACTTTTATATAGTGTTGAATATATAAGATGTTGTCTTGTTATGATGTATGTCCAACCAATCATTAAAACTTTGTTTTTCAGAAAAACTCCCCCTCAAACTTTGACTCATTTAAAATATGACACCAAATGTAGAATAATTGTCTTGAAAAACAATATAGGGATGGCAGTGTTGAAACATACAATTATGAACTGATTTTGAATTGTCATTAGAATTCTTAAAAAATGTGTTCAACTTTTTGAAAAAAAAATGTGAGAAGATTGTCTTCTAACGTAAGGATAAGCGCACTTATGCGTACACTCTCCTTTGTCGTTCGGGTCCGAGTTGCAATCTGAGTGATTACAAGTCATAAAGACAAAATTAGAAATGACATGTTTTGAAAACATTCAAAAATACTTGTTCGAAAACTTCATTTACCACCCGGTCGATTCTGTGTAATCAAAATTTCTAGGCTACGTATGTTATTCTCGATTCAAGAGAATTGTCACGGAAGAATATTTTTTGAAACATTTTCTGATTTTTTGATTTTGTATTTTCTTTTTGAAGTTTTATATTCTTCTTTTTTTCTTTTTTTCAAAAATATGTCAATGTTGATGTTTGGATGAGTATCAAGACAGATTCATTTGTCAGAACCTCAGTCTATGCTGGAAGTCAAACATCTCATACCAATTCGCTCTGACAGATACTTAAACATATCTTCGGGATTGGGATTTAGTTAACATATCAGCCATTTGGTATTCTGTTCTAGACGCCAGTATAATTTAATTTATAACCGTTTTCAACCCTGGCTATTTGTTCCTTGATGAAAAGATACGGTATGGATGTGCTTTGGTACGGGAGTGCTGCAGGGGTTGCTGAGATTGCTATGGGCTGCTAAGAGTCGCAAATACAATGTTATTGTTGTAGTTGAAGCCATAATCTTGAAGCTGTGTCCTCATCCACATTACTTGAGCACAACTTGCAGATAACGCCACGTATTCAGCCTCTGCGGATGACATTGCAGTACAGTCTTGCTTCTTTGACATCCAGCTGACTAACTTATCACCTAGGAACTGTATTCCTCCAGAAGTGATTTTGCGAGTATCAACGCAACCGGCATGATCGGCATCTAAAAAAGCTGTTAGTTCAAAGCCAGAACCCTTCGGATACCAGAGTCCTATGTTAATGGTACCTCTTAAGTATCGAAAGATCCTTTTAACCTCTTTGAGGTGTTTTTCAGTCGGTCTTGCTTGATATCTTGCACAATAACATACAGCTTGCACTATGTCTGGTCTACTAGATGTCAGATACATGAGTGACCCGATTTTACTTCGGTAGTCAGTTTGGTCTACGGGTCATTCAAGTCTGCATCTAATTTAGGTTTCGTAGCCATTGGTGTACCAATGCTTTGTCCTTTTTCCATACCATGTTTTTTTAAGAATCTCTAAGGTGTACTTGGCCTGATTGATAAAAATACCTCGTGGGGATTGGTGGATCTGAAGTCCTAAAAAGAATTTCATTTCCCCCATTAAGGACATCTCAAATCTACCGTGCATTAATTTTTCAAAACGTTTTGAAAATTTAGGGTTTGTGGAACCAAAAATAATGTCATCAACGTAAATTTGCACAAGTAGAATGTCCTCCCCGTATTTTATCGTGAATAGGGTCGGGTCAATGATACCTTTAGTAAAACCTTTGGAAATCAGGAATTTTGAGAGTTCATCATACCAGGCTCTCGGAGCTTGTTTCAATCCATATAGAGCTTTCCTTAGACGGTAAACTTTGTCTGGATGATCAGGATCAACGAATCCGTCTGGTTGTGCAACATAAACCTCCTCCTTCAATGGACCATTAAGAAATGCCGTTTTCACGTCCATCTGATAAATTGGAAAAGACTTGTGTGCAGCATATGCGACAAAAATCCTGACAGCCTCCAAGCGAGCAACTGGAGCAAATGATTCTTCGAAATCAATACCCTCTTCCTGAGCATAACCCTTTGCTACAAGTCGTGCTTTGTTGCGAATTACAGTTTGGTCTTCATCCTTTTTGTTTTTCCATAACCACTTTAGCTTGATTACGTTCTTGCCAAAAGGTTTGTCAACGAGTTCCCAGACTTGGAGTCTGTCAAACTGATGAAGTTCTTCCTGCATTGCTTCTATCCATGCAGAATCAGCCATTGCATCCTTAATGTTTTTCGGTTCAATAATACTCACGGTGAGTGCGAACATACACATTTCAGGATATGTTGCAAGTTGTCGTCTTGTTTGCATTGGCTTGGATGGATTGCCACAAACTTGAGTTAACGGGTGATCTTTTGTCCATCGGTATTCGGAATCTTGAGGTTGATTGAAGGTATGCACATTTAAATTACCAATATTACGTGAGGAAGACTCAACATTTTCTTGTACCGGTGTATAGAAAGGATTGGTAAATTCTGCTTGATTATCGTTGTTTTCCTCAGCATGAACATTTATAGGAGTTGATGGTTCTGATGTAGGGTGAATATTCATTGTTGGAGGCGTGTCTTGTTGAGTAGAATTATCGGTGGGAGAAGAAGACTTGTTGACACGATAAGTACCATCATTAAAAAATTCATCGTACAAAGGACTGAAAAGAATATCCAACTCCTGTTGTGATGGATCTGTTGTATCTGCTGAAGGAGAACTATTTTGTAGTTCTGGTCCGGGGTTAGGGTTGTCATAATCTGACGCCTTTTGTCATTGGGGAACGAGGCCTGATGTGTCATTAGCAACAGACGTCT
>BQNB010055323.1:0-30126 GCA_026074375.1 Tanacetum coccineum
GTCTAAGTACCTTCGTTTGCCATAAGGCCCCACTATCATGAACCGTTAATTACTTGTAACCGAACGTATTGGTTGAGTAAGCGCGAATGCCGTGAATAGATCTATTGGGACTGAACTTCCCTGTCCAGGTCCTGTTACATACATGGCCAGCGGACGCATTTCATTTGAGGAACTCTGGGTGTTTGGCAAAGCACTCGTTTGGGGCAAAAACTTATGAATAACATTTACTTAAGGCTTCGGTGAGTGCAATAATATAATATTGTTTACCATGATACTTGTATTCATTGCAATTATTACTATTACATTGACTTGTATTCAACTATTACATTTCAAACACTGTGAATTTCACTCAACCGTTGTGTTGACCCTTTTAGCATGTTTATCTCATGTAATTGAGCAAACTATGGTACGGAGTGGCATTGGACTTGAGGACTTCCAAATATGTTATCATTAAACTTTTATGTATTCAATGTACTTTGGGACCTCTTTTGTAAAACTCTGATATTGAATGATAACTAATTTTTCCAAAACGTCTCTTTTGAGTCGTTTTCTATGATTATGAATGTTGTACTATGAAGTAATACCCCAGATTAGTTTCCGCTGCTATATGTAAAAATGGGGGTGTTACACTACTTCCTTTCCATTGAGAGCCATATTCCAACAAGCTGCAACGATACGCTTACAAGGTATCCTTGTCAATTACTAATTTCTACATGAACATCTCATACTTTGTACATCTACAACACATTGATCATCAAATGCCTTTGACACTTGATACTTAACTCTTCCATTTCATTCCACGTTTAACAAATGAGCCTTTTTCTTAATAGCTTTCATGATTTTAGTTTCAGTAGGGTCAGATGACAATCACATTTGCCAATAACACTTTGTACGTTAACTATTTTCTTCATGCAGTATTTACTAATGTACTATAGAAGTGTAGTGGTTGCCTTGTCCCTAGCTCCAACTATTTTGCTATTAAACACTTCACAATTGTTGTTGAGCAATAAATCTGTAATGGCTCTACCTAAAATACATAAATATGAAAGCATTAAATGCTATACATGTCTAACTATTGTAACTTTTGCAATGAAATAATAACATGTCATGTGATTAACTGTAATTATTGTATGAATAAAATTTAAAAAAAAGTGTTACCAAAAAAATGAGATCTTGCCCAATGTTCAAGTACAATCTTGTTCAACCGTTCATCTGCTTTAGGATTCAACTTCTTCAAATGTAACTTACACCTTTCAAAGTCATTAATAGTTGTAACAGATGCATATCTCCATAAAGAATCCTTGTAGGTTTGTCCACTCCAATACGGCCTCATATTTTCATGTATGTGTATCAAGTAAAATTTGCGTTATGCACTTAGGAACACAAATTTAATGGCTAGAATGATACCCTGGATAAACCCGTCACTAATTAAATAATAACTCATATGATGTTGTATTTAATGGCTAGCATATTACTAACCTTTTGTCTATCACTAATGAATGTGAAATTTGAATTACGCTATAGATCTATGTCATCACCCAAGCACATTAAGAACCAGGACCATGAACTCTTACTTTCAGCTTCAACCAAGGTATAAGCCAATGGGTAATTTTCATTGTTTGGATCAAGTCCAACAACTGCTAATACTTGGCATGGAAATAACCTTTTCATGAAAGCACCATCAATACATCTCTTCTGCAAGCCATAAACCCTTCTTTCAATGCTCCTAAACAAACATATATTCTCTGAAACACCTTAGTAGGCAAAGAAGGATCAGTATCCCTATCAACTGCAATCTTCATAGTGGTATTAGGGTCTGTAGACTACAATTCATTAACATAGTCTCTAAGCATAGCATACTATAGTGTGTGATCACCTACAATCTCCTTTTCAGCTTTAGCTTTAGCTCTGAATGCTTTGCTCATAGAAACTTGAAGTTGTAAGTATCGTTGGAGCTAGTCTTGAACTGCCTTTATTGGGATCTCTAGATTAACCTTAACTTGGTCAAAGATCTGCCTTGCCAAGAATTTATAAGTGAAGTGTTTGATTTCCCTTGATTGAAGGCATCTATGTGTATTTTGTGTGACCTCACCACCCAATAATTTGTTTTTGGTTCTTTGGCAACATACATGACTTAAGGGCATAGATTGCCTTTATCATGTGCATCAATGGTACCTACACTATTCCTTTTCTTACTCCTAGTAACTGGGCCACTTGATCCACTAGGGCCGATACCTACTACTTCACTTGGGCTAGTTGATCCACTACATTGTGACTCTGTAAAGACTGGTAATTGGTTAGCAGATATTTCTCTTATCCTCCAACCATCATTCTTTATGAGCTTCAAATTTCTTATGGTTTAAATGGCATGCAATTACACTTTAGTCTTCACTTTTGTTGCATTACCAAATATCTGCCAAGAGTAAAATGAGTACTCACTTCTAATACTCTTGTTTGACAAACAGTTTTCCATACCTCTTCTCAGTTGCTTTAACACCTTCCTCTTTTAAAAATTGTCATCCTTCAAACCTGTTGCCACTATTAATAACCAACTTACATTTCCCAATTCCTACAACCAATCTCCTTGATAAAACTAATATAGGTAGTTACATTGGTTATGCTAATGTTGTCAAAATGCCTTAATTACTTAGTAAGGCCATTTAGTTGTCTCATTTCACAACTTCCAGGCTACTTTCATTTCATTTTTCTTTATCAACTTAGAACAACATCTTATTCATATGTTATTTGATTATCACTTAGTCAATAATTATATTGAGTATCTTAGCTACTACCAAATCCGTACCCTAACATCATATAGTACTTGTTGACTAATACCCTGTTCAACAAGTTCCTCAGTTCTAGTGTCTACAAATGTTAGCTTCTACATCAACATGTGTTTCCGATTCATTCACCACGTAGTCATTGGGAACCTCAAACACAACAACCTCTTCTTGCATTTAGGTTAAGATTTAAGTCTAAGTTTAAGTCCAAGTCATCAACTTCAAAATGTTCATCGTGACTTAAACCAGATTTGTCTACATTCATAGCATCAAGATAACTAAACTCTAGACCCCATCCAATTCATTATCATCAAAGTCTATATACCTAATCACATCATCTATCTCATCATTTACCACATCATTAACCCTTGTGTTAGGTCGATAAAGTATTGAAGCATGCTTAAATGCGGTTTAAAATAGTAGAGAGATGAGAGAGAAATCAAGTCTTTTCACAATTATCAAATTTTATAAAAGAAGAGAGAAATGAGGGAAAAGAGAGAAATTACAATGACAAGCTTCACACCCTTTCACAAGTGAAGGGGTATTTATAGAGTGAGAGCACTCTAGGTTTATTCTATCTACCCTACATTTCCTACTTATGTTAAGTGATATATTTTTACTTAATCTCACTTACACTTATTACATTTCTATTTTAAACGTAAAATATAAACTAAACAACATACAAAATAAACAAACCACTTAAGTATCAATAATTGACACTTTTAATCCTAACAATCTCCCCCTAAGGGTCGATTATTCTGGGTGTTCCCTACTTAGCTTGAGTGGTCTTCTATTCACATATCTTTCCTAGCGTCTCATTTGATCACGATGCCTAAAACGTTCTTATATACACTCTTCATAAAACATCATGTATTCTGCATCTTCTCGCTGAGATCTGGGTCTGCATAACCATGCTTTACATCCAAGTTAAACTTCTTTACTTTCTCCAAAACCCTTTTCAGTGTGGCATCACAAAACTTTGGAATTTATTTAACACTCATTACCCTCTTTTCCTTCTTGATATTCTCATAAATCAAGCTAACTCCAGGATCAGAAGTAATTGTTAGCAGTTTCTCATTTTCAATACCAAGGAATGTGAGAGTTCGTGCAGTAAGGTTGAATTTATGTTGATAATTTTCCAAGCCCAGCTAATAATCATGAACTCTTTCCCAGATGACACAACTTCTGATAAAGACGTTCAATGATGCCAACAATCCAGTTTCCCGATAGTCCTTTATCTTTCCATTTATGCACATCAGATATATAACAATTTTCCCCTATGTAATTATCCATCTATTAAATTAGATGCAATTTTTCTCAGTGTAATTTCCATCTATTAAATTAGATGCAACCATTTTCATGGAAAGATTTTTCCATCCATAATGTAACGTAACTTACATTACAAAAGTAAACGAGCTCACGCAACCTACCAATGCCAATATCATCAACGTTTATGTCAAATAAACGCCATAATATGTCAAGTAATATGTTTTAAACTCCATTTTTACCATACGTTATCTATTTAACGTACCTTTCATACGTTTAAATATAAAACAAACTTTATACGTAAAGGTTTATACCAAAACCCTAACCCAATGAATTTTTCATACAAATCCAAATGTACAAACTTATAAGGCATGTGTACAAGTTATCAATGCATAAAATTTGAACTATATTTCCCTCCAAAACCGTTGTACAACTCCTTTAAGCCCAAAGTACAACCCGATATAGCACAACATTCAAACAAGCCATTTTCCCTCCAATTCTTATAGGAATTTCGTACCACTTCTTTAACACAAGTTAAAAGCTTCCAAAGCACAACATTTAAACTAGTTTTTCCCTACAACCCTAACCCTAACTCGTCCCAAAAACCAAAACCCTAACTCAAAAACCCTAAACTAGTCAAAACTAGTTACTAACCTAGCAAGCATCCACCACCATGATGCACCACCTAGCCTACCACCTTGTCACCACCTAGCTAGAATCCTACCACCTCCATCACCACCTTGGGCTCTAAGGCAATCGGACCACCTCCATCACCTCCTTGGTGATTCAAACCATCACCCCAACCCTACACCTATCCAAGCTACATGCTAGCCTCTAATAGTCATCCTAGCTACCCTTGGCCACCACTCCACTCTATACAACTTGGGCACCACTCCTTCGAGCCCTATATATAGCCGAACACACACACCCTTTCACAACACATAAAATTATCAAAAGTTTTCACTTGTTCTTGATCTAGTTTGAGCCAAGGAAGGAAAGGAGTTAAGCCAAGAAAGAAGCCAAGGATTAAGAAAGATAGGTTCTTGATTCATCTCTAAGTTTTTAGGTTGTATTTCACCATTTTCGACCCATTTTAAAGTTCTAGTAAGTCTTCATCTTGCTCATTAAACTCTTGATATGTTTAAGATCTTATATAAGCTATGATTTAATCATTTGATCAAACAAAATCATGTTGGAAACTCTTTAAACCAAACCGTACCCTAATTCAACCCATTTGGAACCCTAATCTATTTGAAACCTTAAATAAGCTAGCTTGAGCTTATTCCTATCCTAATAAGATCCTATGTACTTTCTTAATCACTTGATATAAGCCCTTGAAGCCCTAAACTACTCATTTGGTTTTCCTAAACCAAACGCACCCTTTAAAACCCTAATAAGCTATTTTGAAACCCTAATAAACTAAAAGCCATAAGCTGTTGTAATAAGCTATTTCTATAAGCTCACTTATCACTTTTATAATCATTAAAACTAATCCTAAAAGCCCTAACCCATCGGGTTATTGTTTCTAAACCAAACGTACCCATTTTGTATTATCGAGCTCATAAGCTCTTTTCATAAGCTACAAGCTCGTAAAGTTAACTTATTTTAGCTTATAGTAATAAGCTATAAGCTGCAAATGAATTTCAAGATTAAAAACACCAAGATTATGGATTTTGGACTAGAAATGCAATTCGAACCATGCAAAGGGGTATATATTGTAAATTATGAAACTTAAATAGTTTTCAGGCCAAAAATGTAAATACTCCAAAGTTAAACCACAAGGGTCTGTTTTGCCAATTTCAAAAGTTAAAGGTTTAATATTTTAAAAATATAATTAAATGGTTAAATTTGTAAATTAATATATACCAAGGGTATATATTGTCATTTTCATATTCTCAAGGGTATAAAATGTAATATTTTTATATTAATTATAAAAATATATTTAAATATTATAAGACTCGATTTTATTAAAGCCCGACACATTTGTCGTTATCATTCGTCGATCGAAACACTATAAAATAATTATGTTATATATTTAACATAATTTATCATCCACTAGCTTTTGAAGAAACTTAAAAAGATAAAATCTTATCATTTAAACTATAACGTATCACGTTACTAGGGAGTTTCATGTGAGGGGTTTTCATTTGGGTAGACGTTTTGACGAGTTGCTGGATTTACGATTTAAAGTGTCCTAGCTCCTCAAACGTTTACTACATGACCTTTGGATTATGATAGCCCGAACAGTGATACGATGTTTTCACAAACTAATAAACCAAAATCATTTACGTTAAACTTTATGAAATAAAGTTTTGAAACAATCAAACTAAGACTTGACATATTACCCCAGGTTGCGTGACGAGGCCGTTTACTTCCATTTGATTTACTTTTGCCATCAATCAAATTTCCCTGTTAAGGTGAGTTCATAGTCCCCCCTTTACAAGTTTCTAAACTCCGTGGGGGAGGTACATGCTATAAACATGAATACAAGTATTTTCCAACTGTATGCTATCCTGATATATTATTGCCTAAGTACCTCCATTTGCCAAAAGGCCCCACTATCATGAACCGTTAATTACTTTGCGAAGTAAGCGCGAATGCCGTGAATAGATCTATTGGGATTGAACTCCCTCGTCCAGGTTCTGGTACATACATGGCCAGCAGACGCATTTCATTTGAGGAACTCCGGGTGTTTGGCAAAGCACCCGCTGGGGCAACAACTTATGAATAACATTTACTTAAGGCTTCGGTGTCATGAGGTTAGTGCAATAATATAATATTGTTTACCATGATAATTGTATTCGTTGCAATTATTACTATTACATTGACTTGTATTCAACTATTACATTTCAAACCTATGAATTTCACTCAACCGTTGCGTTGACCTTTTTAGCATGTTTATCTCAGGTAATTGATCAACCTATGGCACGGAGTGGCATTAGACTTGAGGACGTCCAAACTTGTTATCATTCAACCTTTATGTTTTCAAATGTATTTTGGGACCTCCTTTTGTAAAACTCTAATATGATATTGAATGATAACTAAATTTTCCAAAACGTCTCTTTTGAGTCGTTTTCTATGATTATGACTGTTGATTCATGAAGTAATACCCCCAATTTAGCTTCTGCTGCTATGTCAAATATCGAGGTGTTACAAGATACATATCTTCAATGTCATTCTTGTGAAGATACTTGTAGTCTGATTCTGAAAACTCTAAGAATTCACCATTAGCTCTTTTTACAACAATCTCTGACATAAACTTTTAACCATGACCTTCATCATATTGTACTCTGACTACATCTATAATCTTTGATTCTGAGTAGAGTTTTTCAACATTTTCTCTTTTCTTTAACTACCCTCTGATATAGTATTGCTTAGCCCATAAATTCATCCAGTTATCAACACTATACCGAGCATACACATTAAACCTTTTGATCAGTTTACTTACCCATCTAGAGGTCAATTCTTCAAGATCATTCTCTAGAAACGGGTCAGCTGGATATTTGTGCAATGAAAGAACATACTTCTTTGTTTATGAGTTTCCATTCTTAAGATAAAAGAGGTCTTTTTCAACAGAGTCATTGGTGGAGCCTTGGGATATCTTTCACATCTATCATAAACTAGAACTGTCTGAAGTGTCAAATCTTCCTTTCTGCCTTCCCAAACTATCTGATTTTTCATGTAATGTTGCATCTGATCAAGATGATATTGATGTTCTTGTCCTGAATTACATCGACTTCTCAACATATTATTCAGAGCATTTTGCATTCAATGCAGTTCATCAGTAGCTATTCCTTTCCCTGATATTTTAGCTAGCAGTTGTGGTGACACTTCTTCAGAAGGTACCTCATCATCATCTATACCTTGATCATCCTGCCATGCATCAAAATCCTATAGCTCTTTTTGAGTTCCTAAACCAGAAGGAGTTGATTCATTAATTGCCTGAGATGATGATGATTCACCTGTTGTATATGTTCCATGCTCAGAAGTCTTTAGTCTTTTCGTACTGCTCTCCCCCTCAGGACGAGCATCATCATCATGATGGTCTTTATGATCACGAGTGCGAACAATAGTAACTCTACAAGGTTCAACAAGAGGAGCAGGTTTCTCAAACTTAATCTTTAGTGACAGCCATATGGATAAGTCAGCATCACGTGCTTGTTCGTCATCCTTCATCTGTAAGTATAATTGATGTTGAAGATCGAGGATAAAAGAACTAGCATCTTCAGTAGGATGCACGTAAAGTATATGATTGGACATATAGTTTCGTAAGAATGAATCAATCTGCGGAGGAACAGTGTTAGCTACATCATTAGTAACGTGCAAAGAAAGTTCAGCCCTTATACTCTCCCGTTCCTTCTTTACAGCATCAACAACCATGACAGCAATATCACCCTTGACCTTTTCCCTTTCTAGTCTGATTGCTTCAGCTACAACCTTGGGAATATTATTCTTCATGAAGTCATTGGTATTTTTGTGAAACAATTTTCGAACTACTTTATTCAAAGTCTTATGAACAACCTCTAAAATAGCATGAAAATCTTTCCTTGGCATGAACGATTGCTTCAAGTGTCGAAACATATATCTGTATCGCCTGCTCATCTTATGAAATATGCTCTTGTAATGCTTGACACGATCAGTCTTGGGTTTTGATGATGAAGGTATGGATTCAGAATTCGTCAATTCCTGAAGTTCTTTTTTATCCGTAGATAAAGAATCAGTATGAGTCCTAGGGGATGTAAGGGTTGTGGTGGGGGTGTATTTGTCACAACCCCAAAATGAGTCGCAGCGGAATAGGTAACTGGGGGCATGACGTCATACATATCTCAAACACACGGCACAGGGAACGACCACTATATGGACGTTTTGAAAATAATTCACCGTTGCATAAATTTTAGTAAATAAGTCTTACAATACTCAATAATTTGAATTGTCAATGCGGAAGCTGAAAAAATGTTTTCAAATAACAAAGGTAAATTAAATGATAGTCTGGCAGATCTTGAAAACTGGACCAAATGCATGAGACTTCACATTGCACATCAACGAGAATCCGTTAGCTAAGCACCTGAGAAAAACATGCTTAAAACGTCAACATAAAGTTGGTGAATTCATAGGTTTAATTTAAGTATGAGTATGGACCGCAAGTTTTTGAACGTATGACTATTGTAACACATACAACAATCACAAAAAGTATTTATGTTTGCACTAAGCTCATGACACCGAAGCTAAACAAAGGAAGTAGCATATAAATGCCAAGTTACGTTCGCCCAACTAGGTATCTAACCCAAGATCACCTAGAATTCTGACATGCTATACGTCCGTTTGATCGGCACTCCGATACAAGTAAGAATCACCAAACTCAGAAGGGGATATTAAACTCAAATAGATCTATTTATAACACTCGCGCTTACAACATGTAATTAACGGTTCATGATAGGGCAGTTGTGGGTTAACGGTACTTAGGCATAACAGTAAACATATAAGTAAAGTTTTTGCGTCCAATTGTAAAACAAGTAATGTTTCTCACCCCAATATTTCAAAATGAGTAAGTTCATAAAAACGAGTAAAAGTGGGGCTATGAACTCACCTTTAGCAAGACAGTGAGAAATGAAATAATCAACGAACGAAGAACGAAACCAAGTGATCCTAACCGCGACCTAATTAAATGACACGCTTTAGGAGCAAGAAAGAGATAACGAAACGTTGCATACATCGTTTATAGAAGTCAATATCATCCATAAGTGTTTGTGTCTTAGTTTAAATAGTCAAAACGTGACTTAGTATAAATATAGAATTTTTAGTTATATTTCGACACTTAACCGAAAATTACTATTTTTAGGAAGTTACCATTTTAGAAAGTTTAGAAATCCCGAATGTTAATGTTGTCTAATTATATTCGTTAAGTCCATTTTACGTCTAAACGCACTTAGTGACCTTAAACGCCTAGTTTCCATTTTTATTTCGCTAATATATACTTTTGCGTCAAATATAAACTTTTCATTTTTAGTAACTCCTAACGTTTACGCAATATCGTTTTATAAAGTTTTCTAACGCGTCCTAATAATATATAAGTGATACACTATTATTCGCTAAGGTTTTTTTAGCTCAAACGGACCCGAAAACGCTCGAAAACTCAAAATAATATTTCAATCAGCTATATTTGTACTTAATAATTTTTAGAAATTTACCGACTTTGACCGAGCGTATCTCCTTTGTTATAAACTTTCATGACTCGAGAAAAGTCACCTATTTTAGGGAAAAATCATTCCGGACAAGTTTCATTTTATACACTTTAGCCTATTCAGACCCTAAAGGGGTCAAAACCTCAATTTGAAAACTCGACAGAATGTCCGAAAACATTGTAAAAACTCTCAAAAGTGTTTATGTTTCGCCAAACTTAAATCGGCTATAACTTCTTCGTTATAAGTCCGTTTTTCGCGTTCTTTATATCAAAATTTGCGTAACGACATAAGCTATCATATTCTTAGGGTTTTATCTTGCCAAAACATTTTTAAGGTACCCTTAGCACATGAACTGTTTTGGACAGCAAACATTTCTTTCAGAAACTTAGCCGAAAATCACCACAACTTTTCAAAGGGTCTAATCTAACCTATCTCTATTCACTACTACTTCCAACAACAAAACCATACTCATAACTAACCTAATCTCATCTCCATCAATCTACTAACTCACTAATCTTTCTAGGTTAATAATAACATATTAAACATAAAAACACAACATCTTCATGAATCTTTTAGAACCCAACTTATTTATTTTCAAAAGAGTAACACAAACACAAGATGATAATAGATCTATGCAATATAACATTAATAACATCAAGAATCAAGAGGTGGTTTAAGAATAAGCTTACAAATGAGAAGAACAAGATGGTGAAACAAGAACTAAAGAGAGAAGATTAAACCCTTGCAAAAACCCCAAAAATATAATGAAACCCTAACTTTTCAAACCTTGAATAACCCTTGAAATCAATGAACCAAACCGTGCATACACCTTAGAATAACTTGATAATCAACTTTGAACGCTAGAACTAAGAAGGAAATGAAAGATGATGAACCCTCTTAGGTGGTTGTTTTGTGCCGTGAGCAAAGAAAAAGAAGAGAGGAATATGAAAATTTTCTAGTTGCTAAGAGAAAGAATGAAAACCTAGAATGGATATAAAGGGGTATTTATAGGATGGACAAGGGTTAGGGTTAGGTTTTTGTGTCAAGCCAAGGCTCACACACACTACCCATGTGTCCATGGGTTCGGTTCATAAAGAGGGTCAAAGGAGACCATGACTTGAGCCAAATGTGCAAGTATAAGCTATGGTTAGTCATTTGGTGGTCAATGTGTGCAATTATCACATGGTTTGGTCTAGTTTGGATACTTGTGCATGAGAATGACTCCATGGGAAGTCATTATCCAACACTTACATGCACACATGCTTGCCAATTTCAAAAAGATGCCATTTGTTTTAATTTGAGGCTTGTACCAAATTAAGAAAGAGGAGGGGAGAGAATTTCTTTGAAATTTTGACAAGAATAATAATAACGGTTGATATCTAGGGTTTACATGCAAAGGTGGTGGATTTCCAGGGTTCTGTTTGGACATAAAATGCTAAAAACGCAAAACGTACGCGAAAAACGTAAAAATCATAAACGTAAGTGTACATAACTTATGTAACACTCTAGAATGATTATAACAAGTAAGATATGAGTAGACTTAAATTAGTCCGAAGTCGGAACATATCCGATAATGTTTTTCAGTTTACGCGAGACAACTTCCCTGTTCTAGGTCAAATTAAACACGTAACTTATAAAAGTCAAAATAATGAACGTTAAAGGTAAAATATTGACCTGTGAATTTACAGAGTGTCACAGTACCTTAATCTCCTCTATACCCTTCCCTTTCTTCCTCCTCAACGCATCCTCAGCTGATTCTTCATCTTCTTCATCATTGATGGTTATCAAATCAACACTTTTCTCCGCCTTCGATCTTTCCTTATTGTTAGGATCATAAAAGTGTCAATTATGATGCTTTAAGTGGTTTTATTTATTATTAGTGTTTAGTCTTTTTTTTACAAAGTAGAAAGTAGTTTGTAATAAGGAAAAATATGCTAAAAGTGAAAAATAGCATATTATGCAAAGAATAGGGACTAGATTGCAAAATTAGGAAAATAAAGGAAGGGAAGCTAACCTCCCTCTCCAATAAATACCCACCTAATCAACATTAGGTGATTTAGGCTTGCAACAAACTCACTTTCCCCCCTTTTCTCTTTTCTTTATAAAATTTAAAAATTGTGAAATACTTGCCTTCCTTTCTTAATTCTCTATATTCTAAACTTTCCTAAATCATGTGATTCAAGATAAAACGAGACCTAACAAGTGGTATTTTTCGGTGGTTTCGAGTGGTTATTTGAGCTTATTGAGCATTTTCGACATCATATATCATGATTACATTCATTTTCGACAGCAACTATGGATAAGGCATGAGTATTTTGGCTAGTTTTAGTAATTTCGGTATCATTTCTTGCGTTATATACAAATTTGACAAGGTCTTTGGTTGCTACGAAGGAGTGTATCGAAGTTTTAACATTTTCGGGAAGTCCTATTGTTGTTAGATTGAGTTGTAATAGTTATACGTGTTTTTGGTTTTATCGAAAAACGTATTTTAGGTGTTTTTTTATCATTTTCGGAAGTTGTTACCGAGATTGATCTTGTGCACAAGTTTTCAGTTTTATCAAAAATTGTGTATTAGGAATACGTCTCATTCTCGGAAATAAGCATAACAGTTGTAATAGATACACAATTTCTTGGTTTTATCAAGAATTGTGTTAGGAAAATCAATTTCGATATCATATCATAATTTTGACACAATTTTGGTTTTATCAAAATTGTGTTAAACGGACAAAAAGGATCAGTTTTGACATTATAATACGGATTTGTAAATCGTAAAATGATCATTTCTTTCGGTTTTATCGAAATTGTGATCATTTTAGAATTCAAAGTGTCAAAACCACATTTTTGGTTTCATCAAAATTGTGAGATTCATTTTCGGAAACAACTTAAACGGATCAAGTTTCATCAAAATTGATATTATTACCGTTTTATCATGATAGTTATATCGAATTTTGATTGAATGGTTTTTTTTAAAAAGTATGAATATCGAAATTTAGGAAAGTTCCAATTTGGTGTCTGTTGTATCCGAGATTAGTTACATCCGAGAAAAATTCCGAATTTGATGTTTGTTGTATCCGAGATTAGCTACATCCGAGAAAGGTTCCGAGAATTGTATCAAAATTGTCCGAGATATTATTGAATTTGGGTATTTTTGACAAAGGTGTTATCAAATATTATCCGAGAGTGCTCATTTCCAAAATTCAACAATCAAAGCTGATTGCAAATCACAAATAGAACTTTTTTTCGTCTACAAAGATCCAATCATTGAGTCACAAGATATGTCGACTTCTACTACACATCAACAATCTCTTGTTGATGCTGGTTCTGAGACTAGACCTCCGATGCTTGAAAGAGGTAGTTATATACCATGGGCAAGTCGTTTCAGAAGGTACCTCAATCGAAGGAGAGAAAATAAAAAGTGGCTTAACAAGGAAATTGATGAAGGTCCATACGAGTTTAAAGAATTCACTCCGTCTGAATCTGAACCACTAAGGATGCAAAAATAAGAAGATTTAACATGAGATGATTTGAAACACTATGAAGCCGAGATTGAAGCAATGAATTTGATTTAAATCTCTATCCCAAATGACATATATAACTCTGTGGATGCTTGTACTACTGCACAAGCCATGTGGCAAAGAGTTGAACGCTTAATGAGAGGAACTGTACAAAACAAGGTTGACAGGGAAACACATTTCAATAATGAGTTTGATCAATTTGTTTCTGAACCAGGAGAAGCACTTGTGTCAGTCTATAATCGTTTTGCTCAGTTAATGAATGATTTGGAACAAAATGGCATCAAATTTCCTCGAGTTACTGTCAACACAAAGTTCCTAAACTGTTTGCAACCTGAATGGATCAAGTATGTTACTCAAGTTCGTCTTGCAAAAAGGTTAACAGAAGACTCATATGATGATTTGTTTGATTAACTTTCTCAATATGTGAAACTGTTCAATGCATCTAGAGCAAAGAAATTAGAAAAGTCTCATGATCCTCTTACGTTGGTAGCACATACGGGTTCCTCTTCAAGAAATCCATCACCCTACTATGTCACTCATCCCTCTTCAGTAGCTGATTATGATGATGATTATCAAGGAGATGTATTTCAAAATAATTATGAAGATCCACTTATTTCTGCACTGATGTTACTCGCTCGAGCAATCACTTAACGTTTTTTCTAATCCAACAAACAATCGTCTTCAAACTTCTTCCAACACTAGAAACCAAGCAATTATGCAAGGAGACAAAGTGAATATTCAAAGTCAAAATTCTGGTAATAATGGCAGAAATACACGACATTTATTTGTTCCAGAAGAAATCATTGAAAGTAACAATGTTCAGAATGATGCTGGGAACATACAAAGAAACTCTTCGAACTACATCTTTAGGATCTGCTACAAATGTTCAATGCTACAATTGCAGTGAGAAAGGTCATTATGCTCGTAATTGTCTAAATCCAAGAGTTTGAGATTCAAAGTACTTCATGGAACAAATGTTGCTAGCAAAACAGGATGAAGCTGGAGTAACCCTTACTGATGAACAAAATGATTTTCTTATTGTTGATGTTACACAGATGGAAGAAATTGAGGAATTAAGTGCAAACATATACTTGATGGCCAGAATTTAACCAGCAAATATTGATTCTGATGAAGGGCCAAGCTATGATTCTGCATTTCTCAGTAAGGTACAAAATCCATCCACCAGTTTTGTTAATCCATTATTTGCTAAAGATAATCAAGAACAAAAGTATCCGAAGCAACCTAAAATTATTAACAATACAATTGGTGATGATCAGATTGATAACAATATTATATTTGATGAACCAAATGTAGATGTTAATAGTGGCAGTGTTGAATGCGATAACAATGTTCAAGCATCATTTGAACTAGAGCAATTAGCAAGAAATGCTTATAAGGAAGCTGAGAAATAACAAATAAATGCTAACAAAGTAAAACAACAAAACAAAGGTTTAACTCAACAACTTGAGTTGTATAAGGAAAAGGTTCGGGTTTTTGAAAAGACTAAAGGTGATAATGAAACATTTTTTAATGAATTCATTAAGGCTGATAGAAAAGCAAAATGATTCGAAAGGGATTTACAAACTCAGTTTATTCATGATCGAGACATTATTTGAGATTTAGAACAACAACGGGATAAGTTACAGTTGTCTCTTGTTGAATTCAAAAGACAAATTGTGGAACTTAAAAAGACTCAAACAATTTTGGAACGAAAAATGAGTGAAAATGAAGATAAATACCATGACACTGTTCTAGATCTTGAAGCAAGTGCTAAAAAGAATGAAGATGTAGTGTTGAAAATTGGTAACTCTCTACAAGGAATGTTTATGCTTAGACCAAAACCAATGTCCTTTTATGATTCAAATGTAAAACATGGTTTGGGGTATACAAATCCTTATACTCTCAAGAAAGCAAGTTCTTAGAATTTAAAATTATATGATGCTTCTTGCTTTGCTGATTCAAAAATTCATGTGAATATTAGAGATACTGAGGACATACTTAATGATGCAACCAATAGTCAAATAAAAATTAAAAACAAATCACAAGATCCAATTGCTATTGAAGAAAACAAAATGTTTGGATAAATGATTGCAAAAAGTTAAATGCTCTTTACGAAGATTTTGTTCCACAAAAGAAATTTTCTGCTAAACAAAAATATTTCTCATCTTCTTTTATATCTTCTGAAAATTCTTCAAATGCAAGTTCATCATCTTCATCTTTGGAGATAAAACCAACTGTGGCACCAATGCCCAGTGCAAATACAATGAGGATTTGAATAAAATGGAAAATGAATTTCAAAAGTTATTTGCATTATTACAAACAAATTCTAAACGTGAAAGCATTTTCTATACTTCTCCATAAGAAATACGGTTAACCAAATTTTGTCAACAAGAAGTGAAACCAATTCTTTATAAGTTGCATTTGAATTTTGAAATCTTTCAGAAATGATCTTTAAAAGATATAAAAGAAATGAAAGATGTTTTTGACTCAACATAAAATGATCTTAGTGAAATATGGAAACAAAATGAGCATTTGAATGATCAACTCTTGGAAGCAAAACTCAAGCATGAAATCGAATGTTGTGTGTTGTTGAGTCATGAACGTGTCAACAATAATGTGCAAGATAAAATTGAGAAAATTCAGAGGGACTCCACTGAAATTCAAAAGGGAATGCAAAAACGAATAAACATTCTTGAAAACGATGTTCAAAGATGTCAAAAACAAAGTCTTGATTTTGAATTACAATTACAGCATGAAAAAGAAAGACGAAAATATAAATCTTCATTGAAAACTGTTTGTGAAGCCTCTTGGATATCAAAGATGGAGAAGCTTGAGAACGAGAACTTGTCTTTGGAATTTCAAGTACAATCTTTGATAAAAGAATGAGAGAATGTCAAATTAGAGTATCAAAAACTTTTCAATTCTATTAAAAAGACACAGACTCAAACCCAAGATGAAATCAATGAATTGATTGAGCATGTTAATCAAAATACCTATGCATACGCCGATATAAGTGCAAAGAATCAAGATCCTTTGATGACCATAACTGAGTTAAAAACAAAACTAAAAAGTGCTAAAATGGTATCAAATGGTACCAAATGGTACCAAAGTTGTTCTTAAGAGACTGTCTAGACTCGAAGGCATAATCCCAGCTTTAGAAACATCGCATGCACTGGCTTATCTGGAAAAACTATGCCCGACGCTACCAAATGGTACCAAAGTTGTTCTTAATTGAAAGGGAGGGGAGACAAAGATGTTCATACCACGATAAAATACTTACAGGTTTGATGTCAATAACTTAACCTCCAGAACAATTGGATAGATGGGAAATTATACTGTATTCAGACCATGTGCTTTTTGGAGAAGCGTTAGTTTTTGTTATATCATGTACCCTTTGCTTAATGAATAAAGATTTTCTTAAACAAGTTGTGAAAGCAGAATGTGTTCTAATAACTTTCCATATTAGTATTTCCTGAGTTTGTTTACTTGAACAAAATACGAAAATTGGGAAAAATGTTAATCTAACCTTTTTTGAGTGAGGCATGTAAACGAAAAATCCCACTAGGGTTGTTTAGATCGGTTCGGGCGTGGTAGTAATTCAGATAAAATCGGGTCGGTAGTTCATTAATTTTTTGTTTTTTTTTTTTTTTTTTTGGGTCAACCCGAAAACCGAACTGAACTAGAATTCAACCGAACTTGAATTCGATTCGATTTTCGGGTTGACCCGAATTACACCTTTTAATTAAAAAAAAAATCATAGATATTTAGAAAAAAAATATTTTAAACATAAAAAATGTTTTTTTATATTAGGATAAAATTTTAATGGTCTTTATATATATATATATATATATATATAAAAATATATATAAAAAATATATATATATATATTTATATAATTTCGGTTTTCGGTTCAGATTGCCAAACCCATATCCAACCCGAAAACCGAATTTGTAGTTTGGTTCTGTTCGCTTTTGGCAAATTCGGTTCAGTTAGTAATTCGGTTCGGTTGTTTTCGGTTCGGTTCCGGTTTTCCGTAATTTGGTTTTCGGCGCACTCCTAAAGACCCAATTTTTGGAATTTATGCAAGTAATCCATAAAAAGGAAGTGAGCGACCCAATTTTTTTTTTCAAAATTGGTAAGAAATGAAGTTCTTAACAAATGGAAGGCAGGGCCTTTTACCGTTCAAGGAACAGTAAAACATAAAGGAAAAATGCCATAAACTTAGTTTGACAATAATAAGTCAAATATGAGCTGAAAATGGTAGAGTTTTAGAAGGAAATGTAGTCCTATTCTCAATTGTAACTTTTGCAGGTTTGATTGGATAGTTGGAGTGCAACTTCTTGATGATGCTTGCTTATGGTCCTTTGTGATCTATCGCAACTACATGTTTGTGCATAGGTTCTGTTTGCAATGTGAATAGGTTTGGCTATGATTTTGCCATGTAGTTTATGTGTGGTACCTAAGTGATTCATTTTGACAAAATTTAGTCAAACTAGTCACAAAACACCTAAAACAAATCAAATAAGTAACAACACATAAAACAAACCATAACCAGGCTAAATATTACTATTTGTCATCTTAGTGGACTTAGAAAATTACCATAGAAGTGGACTTTAAAGTTTGCTTGTACAAGGACTTAGGGGGTGTTTGGGATTGCTTATTAAAAACAGCTTATGCGTTTTGAAAATGAATAATCAAATAATCAGCGGTTACATTACGTGATTGTGAAAGATAGTGTTTGGGTTTGATTATGCTGTTTGAAATCACAATAATCAGATAATCAGCTTTTTTAGTGTTTGACAAATTAGATTATTTGTTTAGTTACTAGGTAAAATGACTAAAATAGACATTCTTTGTATTTACGAATTTAATATATAACTCGTTTTTTCTTTTTCTTAAACAACCTAAATATATCGACACTTGTAGTTGTAACTTTATAAATAAATTCTATTGTAACTTTTATGTCTTTTATTTAAAATATTATTGCTCAGCAAGTAGATAATTACAAGCTTATTTTGTTAAGAAGGCAAATCTTTTTTACATATCTATTTCTTTCATACGAAACTGACTTTCAATTCATTCTCTTATGAATCAATTCAACCAAGATAACTCAAACAAATAACTCAAACCTGTTTAGACACAAACTATTAGTCGATCATCACTGTTTGGGAAAACCATTGAACGCATATTTTCGTTAGCATCACCGAAGTAAAGCAAGTAACAGGTAACAATAAGTTTACTGCATATTGATTAGAAGACTCACATGGAGGTAAATATATAAGGATGGAGATTATGAAAGTGAAGATATAAACAAAAAGGTAAATAAAAAATCAATGGTACTTTTGTAATTTTGGCTTTGGGAGATATCTGTGTTTTGTAAAAGTAGGTCCTTACCTGCTTTTCACTTTTGGCGTTTTGAAGCCTCCCAAACGTAAATAATCAATTTTGTAAGGAAAGTTGCCAAACACTTGAAACTAATTTATTGCGTTTTTGAAACGCATTAAGCAGATAAGTGGGTTGCAAACGCAATCCCAAACACCACCTTAGAATATTGCCACATGTGCGGACTTTGATGTTTTACACTTATGTGGACTTGCATTACAAACATTGTACTTAAAACACATAATTGCCTTGAAGTTAAAACATGTTTATAGGAAAGCCCATTCACTTTCATTAGCCTGACTTGATTGTGTTGGTATAGCATCATGCATTTGTCTTCCAACAACATGATCATGTGTTGCTTCTGTGACTAGCTGACTCAAAAGCTGTGAATAAGGTTGACCGCTTCTAGTCTTATTTGGACTCATTCTGTCTGCTACAACTCTTGTCCTTGCCCACCTTGAGGGTGAACTTTCACTTGCAACACTTGAACTAGGACCAGCTTGAGCAACTACATTTCCACCTTGTAGAGGTCCAACACTTGACCCACCTTGCCCATGATCAACAGTTGCTTAACCAACACCAGCAACAACTTGACTAACTTGACTAGTTCCACTACGACTAGCTTCTGCATTGTTGACACCTACATTACAAAAGAACTTGTAAACTCTCTATGATATTTAAAGCAAACAAACAGTTAAAAGTTGAAAGTCAAATAACTACCTATTCTTGGAGCTTGACCTTATCCTTTGCATGTAGACTTATTGTGTCCGAAGTTTCCACATGATTGACAACTAATGGTTCTCCCTTTCTTGCTCAGTTTAGCATCTTTTACAAGTGGTTCATTTGCAAATTTAGACCTCTTTCTTTTCTTCCTGGTCTGCCTATGTAGACATGATGCTTTGGTGGCAAAAGTGTTGTTGCACCTCTGGACTTCTCCTAGTAGTTGCTTCCCTTAATTGGTTTCACTAAGTAAGTGTATACTTCCTTCCATGTAGTCAACCAATAACAAAGATTTACCCAAGATTCTAAGGGTCCTACTTCCTTTCCATTGAGAGCCATATTCCAACAAGCTGCAACGACATGCTTACCAGGTATCCTTGTCAATTACTAATGTCTACATGAACATCTCATACTCTGTCATCTACAACACATTGATCATCAAATGCCTTTGATACTTGATACTTAACTCTTCCATTTCATTCCATGTTTAACAAATGAGCCTCTTTCTTAATGGATCTCATGATTTTAGTTGCAGTAGGGGTCAGATGACAATCACATTTTCCAATAACACTTTGTACTATAGAAGTGTAGTAGTTTCCTTGTCCCTAGCTCCAAATATTTTGCTATTAAACACTTCACAATTGTTGTTGAGCAATAAATCTGTAATGGCTCTACCTAAAATACTAAAATTTAAAAGCATTAAATGCTATACATGTCTAACTATTGTAACTTTTGCAATGAAATAATAACATGTCATGTCATTAACTGTAATTATTGTATGAATAAAATTTTTAAAAAAAGGTATTACCAAAAAATGAGATCTTGCCCAATGTTTAAGTAGAATCTTGTTTAACCATTCATGTGCTTTAGGATTCAACTTCTTCAAATGTAACATACACCTTTCAAAGTCATTAATAGTTGTAACAGAGGCATATCTCCATAAAGCATCCTTGTAGGCTTGTCCACTCCAAGACGGACTCATATTTTCATGTATGTGTCTCAAGTAAAGTTTGCGTTATGCACTTAGGAACACAAATTTAATGGCTAGAATGATACCCTGGATAAACTAATTCACTAATCAAATAATAACTCATATGATGTAGTATTTAAGAATTCAATAAGTTTTAGCATATTACTAACCTTTTATCTATCACTAATGAATGTGAAATTTGAATTATGCTATAGATCTATGTCATCACCCAAGCACATTAAGAACCAGGACCATGAACTCTTACTTTCAGCTTTAACCAAGGCATAAGCCAATGGGTAATTTTCATTGTTTGGATCAAGTCCAACAACTGCTAATACTTGGCATGGAAATGGCCCTTTCATGAAAGGACCATCAATACTTCTCTTCTGCAAGCAATAAACCCTTCTTTTAATGCTCCTAAACAAACATATATTCTCTGAAACACCCTAGTAGGCAAAGAAGGATCAGTATCCCTATCAACTGCAATCTTGATAGTGGTATTAGGGTTTGTAGACTACAATTCACTAACATAGTCTCTAAGCATAGCATACTATAGTGTGTGATCACCTACAATCTCTTTTTCAGCTTTAGCTTTAGCTCTGAATGCTTTGCTCATAGAAACTTGAAGTTGTAAGTCTCGTTGGAGCTAGTCTTGAACTGCCTTTATTGGGATATCTAGATTAACCTTAACTTGGTCAAAGATCTGCCTTGCCAAGAATTTATAAGTGAAGTGTTTGATTTCCCTTGATTGATGGCATCTATGTGTATTTTTTTGTGTCCTCACCACCCAATAATTTGTTTTTGGTTCTTTGGCAACATACATGACCCAAGGGCATAGATTTCCTTTATCATGTGCATCAATGGTACCTACACTCTTCCTTTTTTTACTCCTAGTAACTGGGCCACTTGATCCACTAGGGCCAACACCTACTGCTTCACTTGGGCTAGTTGATCCACTACATTGTGACTCTGTAAAGACTGGTAATTGGTTAGCATATATTTCTCTTATCCTTCAACCATCATTCTTTACGAGCTTCAAATTTTTTATGGTTTAAATGGCATGCAATTACACTTTAGACTTTACCTTTGTTGCATTACCAAATATCTGCCAAGAGTAAAATGAGTACTCACTTCCAATACTCTTGTTTGACAAACAATTTTCCATACCTCTTCTCAGTTGCTTTAACACCTTCCTCTTTCAAAACCTGGTTCATCCTCAAAACCTGTTGCACTATCAAAACCAACTACATTTCCCACTTCTACACCATCTCCTTGAAAAAACTCATCTGGTAGTTCACTGGTTATGCCAATGTTGTCAAAAGCTTCATTCCTAGTAAGGCCAAACAGATTCACTTCAACATCAGGCTCTATCATTTCATTTTCTTTATCAACTATAACAACATCTTAATCATATGTATTTGAATTATCACTAAAGTCACCATCATATTGAGTATCATAAGCACTACCAATCCCGTCACCCTCAACATCATATAGTACTTGTTGACTAATACCCTGTTCAACAAGTTCCTCAGTTCTAGTGTCTACAAATGTTAGCTTCTACATCAACATGTGTCTCTGATTCATTCACCACGTAGTCATTGGGAACCTCAGACACAACAACCTCTTCTTGCATTTAGGTTAAGATTTAAGTCTAAGTTTAAGTCCAAGTCATCAACTCCAAAATGTTCATCATGACTTAAACCAGATTTGTCTACATTTATAGCATCAAGATAACTAAACTCTAGACCCCCATCTAATTCATTATCATCAAAGTCTATATACCTAATCACATAATCTATCTCATCATTTACCACATCATTAAACCTTGTATTAGATCGATAAAGTATTGAACCATGCTTAAATGCGGTTTAGAATAGTAGAGAGATGAGAGAGGAAGCAAGTCTTTTCACAATTGTCAAATTTTATAAAAGAAGAGAGAAATGAGGGAAAGGAGAGAAATTACAATGACAAGCTTCACACCCCTTCACAAGTGAAGGGGTATTTATAGAGTGAGAGCACTCTAGGTTTATTTTATCTACCCTACATTTCCTACTTATGTTAAGTGAAATATTTTTACTTAATCTCACTTACACTTATTACATTTCTATTTTAAACGTAAAATATAAACTAAACAACGTACAAAATAAATAAACAACTTAAGTATCAATAATTGACACTTTTAATCCTATCAATCTCCCCCTAAGGGTCGATTATTCTGGGTGTTCCCTACTTAGCTTGAGTGGTCTTCCATTCACATATCTTTCCCAGCGTCTCATTTGATCATGATGCCTTAAACGTTCTTATATACACTCTTCATAAAACATCATGTATTTTGCATCTTCTAGCTAAGATCTGGGTCTGCATAACCGTGCTTTACATCCAAGTTAAACTTCTTTACTTTCTCCAAAACCCTTTTCAGTGCCGCATCACAAAACTTTGGAATTTCTTTAACACTCATTACCCTCTTTTCCTTCTTGATATTCTCATAAATTAAGCTAACTACGGGATCAGAAGTAATTGTTAGCAGTTTCTCATTTTCAATACCAAGGAATGTAAGAGTTGGTGCAGTAAGGTTGACTTTATGTTGATAATTTTCCAATCCCAGCTAATAATCATAAACTCTTTCCCAGATGACACAACTTCTGATAAAGACGTTTAATGATACCAACAATCCAGTTTCCTGATAGTCCTTTATCTTTCCATTTATTCACCATTAGCTCTTTTTACAACAATCTCTGACATAAACTTTTGACCACGACCTTCATCATATTGTACTCTGACTACATCTATAATCTTTGATTATGAGTAGACTTTTTCAACATTTTCTCTTTTCTTTAACTACCCTCTTATGTAGTATTGCTTAGCCCATAAATTCATCCAGTTATCAACACTATACCGAGCATACACATTAAACCTTTTGATCAGTTTACTTACCCATCTAGAGGTCAATTCTTCAAGATCATTCTCTAGAAATGGGTCAGCTGGATATTCGCGCAATGAAAGAACATACTTCTTTGTTTAGGACTTTCCATTCTTAAGATAAAGGAGGTCTTAATTCAATAGAGTCATTGGTGGAGCCTTAGGATCTCTTTCATAGCTATCATAAACTAAAACTGGTTTCTCTAGAATTTGAAGTGTCAAATCTTCCTTTCTGCCTTCCTAAACTATCTGATTTTTCATGTAATGCTGCATCTAATCAAGATGATACTGATGTTCTTCTCCTGAGTTACATCGACTTCTCAACATGTTATCCAGAGCATTTTGCATTTAGTGTAGTTCATCAGTAGCTATTCCTTTCCCTGATATTTTAGCTAGCAATACTGGTGACACTTCTTCAAAAGGTACCTCATCATCATCTATACCTTGATCATCCTGCCATGCATCAAAATCTTGTAGCTCTTTTTAAGTTCCTGAACCAGAAGGAGTTGATTCATTCATTTCCTGAGATGATGATGATTCACCTATTGTATATGTTCCATGCTTAGAAGTATTTGGTTTTTTCGCACTGCTCTCCCCCTTAAGAAGAGCATCATCATCATGATGGTCTTCATGATCACGAGTACGAACAACAGTAATTCTACAAGGTTCGACAAGAGGAGCAGGTTTCTCAAACTTAATCTTCGGTGATAGCCATATGGATAAGTCAGCATCACGTGCTTATTCGTCATCCTTCATCTATAAGTATAATTGATGTTGAAGATCGAGGATAAAAGAACTAGCAGCTTCAGTAGGATACACATGAAGTATATGATTGGACATATAGTTCCGTAAGAATGAATCAATCTGCGGAGGAACAATGTTAGCTACATCATTAGTAACGTGCATTGAAAGTTCAGCCCTTATACTCTCCCGTTCCTTCTTTACAGCATCAACAACCATGACAGCAATATCACCCTTGACCTTTTCCATTTATAGTCTGATTGCTTCAGCTACAACCTTGGGAATTATTCTTCATGAAGTCATTGGTATTGTTTTCAAACAATTTTGGAACTACATTCTTCAAAGTCTTATGAACAACCTCTAAAATAGCATGAAAATCTTTCCTTGGCATGAACGATTGCTTCAAGTGTCGAAACATATATACGTATCGCCTGCTCATCTATGAAATATGCTCTTGTAATGCTTGACACGATCAGTCTTGGGTTTTGATGATGAAGGTATGGATTCAGAATCCGTCAATACCTGGAGTTCTTCTTTATCCACAGATAAATAATCATTATGAGTCCTAGGGGATGTAAGGGTTGTGGTGGGGGTGTATCTGTCACAACCCCAAAATGGGTCGCAGCGGAATAGGTAACTGGGGGCGTGACGTCATACATATCTCAAACACAAGGCACAGGGAACGACCACTATATGGACATTTTGAAAATAATTCACCGTTGCATAAATGTAAGTAAATAAGTCTTATAATACTCAATAATTTGAATTGTCAATGCGGAAGCTGAAAAAATGTTTTCAAATTAATAAAGGTAAATTAAATGATAGTCTGGCAGATCTTGAAAACTGGACCAAATGCATGAGACTTCACATTGCACATCAACGAGAATCCGTTAGCTAAGCACCTGAGAAAAACATGCTTAAAACGTCAACATAAAGTTGGTGAATTCATAGGTTTAATTTAAGTATGAGTATGGACCGCAAGTTTTTGAACGTATGACTATTGTAACACATACAACAATCACAAAAAGTATTTATGTTTGCACTAAGCTCATGACACCGAAGCTAAGCAAAGGAAGTAGCATATAAATGGCAAGTTACGTTCGCCCAACTAGGTATCTAACCCAAGATCACCTAGAATTCCGACATGCTATACGTCTGTTTGATCGGCACTCCGATACAAGTAAGAATCACCAAACTCAGAAGGGGATATTAAACTCAAATAGATCTATTTATAACACTCGCACTTACAGCATGTAATTAATGGTTCATGATAGGGCAGTTGTGGGTTAACGGTACTTAGGCATAACAGTAAACATATAAACAAAGTTTTTGTGTCCAATTGTAAAACAAATAATGTTTCTCACCCCAATATTTCAAAACGAGTAAGTTCGTAAAAACGAGTAAAAGTGAGGCTATGAACTCACCTTTAGCAAGACAGTGATAATGAAATAATCAACGAACGAAGAACGAAACCAAGTGATCCAAACCCGCGGCAATAATTAAAATGACGCGCTTTAGTAGCAAGAAAGAGATTACTAAACGTTGCATACATATTTTAGTAGAAGTCCTAATATCAACCACGAATGTTTTTGTGGTCTTAGTTTAAATAGTCAAAAACGTGAACTTAGTATAAAATTTCAATCAGCTATATTTGTACTTAATCAATTTTCAGAAATTTAACCGCGACTTTTGACCGAAGCGTATCTCCTTGTTTATAAAACGTCATGACTCGAGAAAAGTCACTTATTTTAGGAAAAAATCATTCCGGACAAGTTTCCTTTTATACACTTTAGCCTATTCGGACCCTAAAGGGGTCAAAACCTCAATTTGAAAACTGGACAGAATGTCCGAAAACATTGTAAAAATTGTCAAAAGTATTTATGTTTCGCCAAACTTAAATCGGGGCAATAACTTCTTTGTTATAAGTATCGATTTTACGCGTTCTTTATAATCAAAATTTATCGTATGACAAAGCCTATCAGTTCAAGGGTTATCTTGTCAAAACATTTTTAAGTTACCTTTAGCACACGAACTGTTTTAGACAGCAAACATTTCTTTCAGAAAACTTAGCCGAAAATCACCACAACTTCCCAAAGGGTCTAATCTAACCTATCTCCATTCACTACTACTTCCAACAACTAAACCATACTCATAACTAACCTAATCCTATCTCCATCAATCTACTAACTCACTAATCTTTCTAGGTTAATAATAATAACATATTAAACACAAAAATACAACATCTTCATGAATCTTTTAGAACCCAACTTATTTATTTTCAAAAGAGTGACACAAACACAAGATGATAATAGATCTATGCAATATAACATGAATAACATCAAGAATCAAGAGGTAGTTTAAGAATAAGCTTACAAATGAGAAGAACAAGATGGTGAAACAAGAACTAAAGAGAGAAGATTAAACCCTTGCAAAAACCCCAAAAATATAATGAAACCCTAACTTTTCAAACCTTGAATAATATAACAACCTAGAATTTTCATCAAATGCAAAATCAACCTATTTTATTATGGTCACAATTGTACGAGGAAATTTTTCGCTTTATTACATTACTTGCATTACTAATATCTCAATATACAAGTTAACTTGCATAACTAAAGTAGACAAGCTCACGCAACCTACCTATGACAATCCTATCTTCATATATGCCAAGTAAACATCATAACATGTCAAGTCAATATCTTAATAAACGATTATCAAAGTAATTACTCATAAAATGTACCATTTGCAACGATTATTATATCAGACGAGAGGGCTTTAAACTGTTATCGTTTCCTCTAAAACCCTATTTACCCTATGAAATGTAAATATCATAAAGCGAATGTACAAGCTACTAAAGCATATATACAAGTCATATAACATCTCATTTGAATAATACTTTCCCTCTAAAATAAGGTACAAGTCCTTTAAAGCATAATGTACAAGTCATTAATGCACGATGTCCAAATAGCCGTTTTACCTCTGTTTTCCCAAGGAATCTTGTACAATCTATCAAGTAAAAGTTTCAAGAAGTCATATACTTCATGTACAATCCATATTCATTCTCATTTCATGAAAAAAATTTTTTAAAAATACAAAGAAATCCAGTTAGAAATCCCTAACCTGACTAAATAGTAACTATTACCCAATTCTTGTTTTTATGCCATTATTAAGTCCTCCAACCAATCCCCAAATAAAGTTGTAATAACTTTATTTTACAACATTACCAAAATCAAATTCTAGCCTCAATTCATCAATACATCTCAATTATATACACAAATTACATCCAAGAAACCCTAAACTGGACTGCCTAAAAGAACATTTGACCTTACTACGTTTTTCCACCCCATTTTTAAAACCCGAACCACCTATCAACTCTTGTTATTAATCCTTAATAAAAGTCTTGTGAACATATATCTATCATTATATCACAAATGTACTTGAATTATAAGCAAGAAAACTCAATTCGAGCCCTAATGGAACCCGCGACCTCTTTTCTTACAATTTGACCCATTTTGAAAGTTTCCTTTGCAACAAAGCACCTTATGACTAAGCAACTTACCTTCTTAAGCAGCTTACATTGCTACTTCCTCCATCTCTTGGCCCTAAATAAAGCCACATCTCTTCCTTGGAGCCTAAGTGTTGTCGCGCCTCATCACCACCACAAACCACCTCCACATCACCTATTCTACCACCCTAGACCTCTATATCATCATTCTAGCTTCCCCAAATTAGCTACAACATATTCATGACACCTCATCTCTTTCCTTCTCACTCCCATTCTTTCCTCTTTCACTACCCCCCCCTCCCCCCCCCCCCCCCCTCTCTTCCCTCCGATTCTTCCTTCTCCTTAGCCTCTAAGGCTCGCACAACTATATAAAGGGGTCGAACCCCTTCATTTCAAAGCACACCCCACATCTTCTTCTATAACACTTAATGGCAGCAAATCTCTGCTCCATATGATCCTAAGAATATCTAATAACAACAATCAAGTGAAGCTTTGAAGATTTGAAGTCCTAAGATCAAAGACAAAGGCGTACGAGTGGAAAAACTACCCGAATTAACCCACATCCTCTATTTTTGATCCTTGAAGGTCAAACCTAGGTTCATGCTCATAATTTCTGCTCCTATACTCATATTATATCTCTATGATCATTAATGAACACTTGCTAAAACAATCTAAGCTAAAATCTAGGCGTTTTGCCATTTTAATCCAAACTGAACCCTAAAAACCCTAATTTCATGTTTTTCATTGATCTTAAAGTTATAATGCTCAAATATTGTTATAATCTATCATATATTATGTTAATGGAACAACTTTATTGGTTTTTGAAAGAATTTGAAATAAAAACCTAAGCGTTTTTTATTAAAAACCCTAATTCAACCCATTTTGCTTCCTAGCTTAACGAATCGTTATTTTAAACTTTTGTTACGTTAAATCTTCATATTTTACCTTATATTAATAAGCTATAACCTGAAAATATCATTTAGAAACTTAAAATAAGCTTGCATGGCAATTCAGACTTGTTTTGTAAATATTATCCATGCAAGGGGTATATATCGTAACTTTCTAAAACTTATAACTAAAAGGACTGAAATGTCATTTTATCAAAGTTATAACTATAAGGGTCTATTATGTCACTTTCCTAAGTACAAGGTTTACTTTGTACATCTTTTAAACTAGAAGGATCAGACTTGTAAAAGTGCAAACTCCAAGGGTATATCTTGCCATTTTTCATTCTCAAGGGTCTAAAAATGTAGCATATTGAAAAAGTAAAAAAATGAATTCAAAACATTACAAGACAAAACTTAAATTAACGCTTGCGTTCTTATCATATCCAGATATTGATCAAAAAAACGCTTAAAACCGATTATATCATATCACAATACTAGGGAGCTTTATATTAAGAGGTTTCATCTTGGTATTACGTTCTGACTGAGTTGTTGGTATTATGCTAGCTCCTCAAACGTTTACTGAATGACCTCTGAATTATGATGGCCCGAACGGTGATACAATAATTCCAAACTTTCCAATCAAACTCACGACTCTTAGAACCAAAGTTCTAGAGTACAATCTTTCTAAGACTTGACATATTTACTCAGGTTGCATGATGCTGCAGTATACTATCATTTTGGTAAATCAACCTCCCTGAAAAATAGTGATAAGGTCTTCCAGCTTTCAATTTGGAAATATTTATTACAACTACCTATCAGGTGAAAAGTTTCCATAACCACGCCAATAACTTAATTTACATGTTTTATAAACTCCGCGAGGGGCTACATGCTTTTGTTACATGAACACTTTTACAAACTGCAATTATCTTATAACAATGTGATTACTTTTCAAAGACTTAGTGAGTTCATAGCCTCACTTTTTAATCTCATTATTATTTCATAAACCCGTAAGGGGAATACATGCTATAAATTACGAATACAAGTGTTTTCCAGACTATATGCTATCCTGATATACCATTACAATTAATGTCTAAGTTACTATATGCCAAAAGTCCCTCATTATCATGGACCATTAATCACTTACGAGTGAACGCGAATATTGTAGATAGATCTGTAACACCCCCAAATTGGGTCGCAGCGGAATATGGGTCCGGGGCGTGTTACTTTATGGATCAACAACACAAGAGATATATAGAACG
>BQNB010055324.1:0-39160 GCA_026074375.1 Tanacetum coccineum
GTTGGGCAACGCCGCCTAGCGGTGTAGTAACGCCGGGCAACGCCGGCCAACGCCGTTGCCGGCGTTACTACACCTAAGACTCTTAGAGAGACGCTGAGACGGTAATTTTAAGACGGAAAAAGTACGTAAAAGATGTCATTTTGAAACAAAAAATTAACTGATTGGATGGTTAACTAGAAGAAAATTAGAGATTGTGCTGCAAAGTCGATATTTGGTAAAAACTAAATAACAATTGTTTTACAGAAAATAGTTATGAAACACGCGTATTTTTACTGGCTATCTTTTATTATTTAGTTTTTATTTAAGTGTAAACCTTTATACTTTGATTATTCAATATAGTTTACAATTAAAAAAACATGAGCTAGCATAAAGTGAAGCTTATAAACTCAATTGCTAATTATGAATTTCTAAAAATATTTATATGTCACATATATCTTTTAGAATTATATAGAAACAAATTTTATTTACCTTATTAAGATAAGTTGATTGTAACGTCAAAAATCATATATACACTGAGGTTACAAATCTCTACTAGTTTATAAAGCATTTAGCCCATTTTATTTTTAGAAGTCTTAAAAATTTAAGTAAAAAAGATTATGTATTTGAGAAAGTTCATGCATAAATGTTCTTAAAAGCCTTTCATAATGAATAGTAACACCTCATTTTGTAACATCTTTGTGTATAATCGTAACATTCTCCCGTATTCATTAGTCTATTATAAGTTACATCAAAATTTTTAATGTATTTACAATTAGTTGTAACAGCCTTGAAATAATGTAACAGCCCATTTCATCAATATTTATAACGACCCATCACATAAATTTAAATTGTAACAGCCCATTTCCGCTCCTTTTTTGTCATGGATTTCGACATCAAATTCTTGGAGGAGAAGAATCCAACGGAGCAATCTCAGTTTAGCATCTTGCTTAGCGAGCAGATACTTGAGAGCCGAGTGGTCAGTATACACTATGGTCTTCGACAAGACTAGATAAGGTCGAAATTTCTCAAAAGCATACTCCACAGCTAATAATTCTTTCTCCGTAGTAGTATAATGAGTTTGGGCTTCGGTCATAGTCTTGCTCGCATAATGTATTGGTTGAAAATGTTTGGTCTTTCGTTGCCCCAAGACTGCCCCAACCGCAAAGTCACTAGCATCACACATAATTTCAAAGGGCAAGTCCCAATCGGGGGCAACTAATATTGGAGCTTCGGTTAGTTTCTTCTTAAGGGTCTTAAATGCTTCTCGACATTCGGTCAAGAAAATGAATGGAGTCTCTTTTTCAAGAAGATGAGTCATTGGCCGGGCGATTTTAGAAAAATCTTGAATAAATCGTCGATAAAACCCGGCGTGACCTAGAAAACTCCGAATTCCTTTGACGGACGTGGGATGAGGTAATTTTGCAATAACATCAACTTTTGCCTTATCAACCTTAATCCTAGATTTCGAAATCTTGTGGCCGAGGACAATTCCCTCTTTGACCATGAAGTGGCACTTCTCCCAGTTTAGAACAAGATTGCTGTCTTCGCACCTTTGGAGCATTTTGTCTAAATGGGAGAGGCAGGATGAGAAGGAATCCCTGAAGACCGAGAAATCATCCATGAAGACTTCCATAGTTTCCTCGATCATGTTGTGGAAAATGGCCATCATGCACCTTTAGAATGTACCAGGAGCATTACATAAGCTGAAAGGCATACGTCGATAGGCAAATGTTCCATAAGGGCAAGTAAAAGTAGTCTTCTCTTGGTCTTGCGGGCCAATCGGGATTTGAAAATACCCGGAGAATCCATCTAAGAAACAATAGTACTCGTTACCAACTAATCGTTCTAACATTTGGTCCATGAATGGTAACGGAAAATGGTCTTTTCGGGTGGCGTCGTTAAGTTTCCAATAGTCAATACAAACACGCCACCCGATAACTAACCTAGTCGGAATTAACTCATTGTATTCATTTTTCACAACGGTCATTCCACCCTTTTTGGGTACACATTGCACGGGGCTAACCCAAGGACTATCCGAGATATGGTAAATCAGTCCGGCATCAAAGAGTTTTACAACTTCCTTTTTGATGACTTCATGAATTTTAGGATTGACCCTTCTCTGATGTTGGACCGCCAGTTTAAAGTCATCCCCCATTAAGATTTTGTGAGTGCAAAATTGTGGGTCAATACTGTTGGGAATTATACTTTGAGTTGATTATGACAAAACATATTAAAGATGGAGGACTTACAAGACAAAGATGGAATAACATTAATGCTGATTGAAGATTAGTCAAACAGTATTTAATGCTCAGCTAAAAGATAAAGATCAACATTAATGCTGATTAAAGATTAGTCAAATAGTATTTAATGCTAGTTTATAGTTTTCTAATTTTATTTGATCTTATCTTGTCTTGTAAACCCTAACCCCTCTATTATATAAAGAGGGGTAGGCGTCTAGTATTGATTATCCATCATAGTTAGATCTCTCCAATAAGAGTCTAATAGTTAGCTTATTAGTTTATGTAATAGTTCATAGCCGACTGATTAAAATCGAATAGTTTATAGTTTATTAGTTTATAAATAAAAACCTTGTTCATAACATTGTTGTTCTTATTTGTTACTCCGCTGCGTGATCAATGTTATGATATCCTAGATGGGCAAAACGATCTATGAAGCCTACAATTAAGGTTTCAACAGTTTTTTTTAAAAATTAAATCCCAACAAATACCCTTAATATCGGAGAGTTTCCAAGCAATTGCATGCTTGTGAGACTTTAAATCCTTTATGAGGCGTTCATTCTCGTCATCTTTCAAGTCTTTAGCAATAATGACGGGCAATTTATCGGTACCCTCCAAAAATGCATACTCGAGATGAGAAGGTAAGTCCTTAAGTTCAAGCTCCGGGGGTTCATCAACGGAGGATTTAACGCTTTTAAGTTCTTCAGTTTTAATCTCTTTCGGAGGGAGAGGGGATGATGGATCTTCATTTAAGAATTTCTTAAGGAGACGGATATCTCCTTCCGAATAGAAACATTCATACTCTGGAAGAGAAACATCGGCATTCTTCTCTTCGGGATCAAATCTAAAGGTTTCAAACTCAGGAACAGAGGTAAATCTTTCGGTTTTAGCAAAGAAAAAGTCACAATTCTCTATAGGGATAGGAAATTTGGAGAAAAATTCGCCTATATCTTCATAATCAATTCCCGGTGGAACTGAGTCACTTGCAAGATTAGCTTCAATTTCCTCGAGAATGAAATCACCTCCCTCAAATGGAGTAAGGGAGGGTGGAGATTTGGCGATGATTGGTTCAGAATTTAGAGTGGGATTGCCACTCTCGGAATTGCCAGAAAATTCTAACACCTCTTGAGAATACTCCTCACAAGCTATATCAATGACATCGATTCGGTTAATCGATTCAGCATCATTGTAGGAGAATTTTGAAGTGTTACCGACTTTGAATGTTAAGGCTTCATCACCAACTCAAAGGGTTAATTCTTCACCATAAACATCAATCAAAGCTCGTGCCGTCCTTAAAAAGGGTCTCCCTGGAATTAAGGGAGTTCGAGGATCGACATCATAATCGACGACTACAAAGTCGGCTGGAAAGTGGAACTTTCCTACTCTCACAAAGACATCTTCGGCAATACCGGTTGGTATAGAAGTAGACCGGTCCGCAAGCTCAAGAATCATTTGAGTAGGATTAAGTTCCAGAAGTGAAAGCTTTCTCCATATGGAGAGAGGCATCAAGTTGATGCTTGCACCAAGATCGGCCAAGGCCAAGCATTCAGCTATTTACGGAAAATTGCATGGAATGAGAAATTTACCGGGGTCTCCTAGTTTTTCGGGCAACATTTTGAGGATAACCGCCGAATAATTCTCATTCCGGAGGTTTGTTGTTTTTTAGGGAGGAAAGAACTTGTTAATAAACTTAGAAACAAGATCATCCCAAGTTTCTATGGAGCGAGGAGGTTCTTTCTCGAGCCAAATCCGGGCTGGGCTATCGATAGAAAATGGAAAAAGCATAAGCTTAATCATTGTTTCAGGCACGTCTTTGTACTTCATCGTAGAAGTAATCTTGTTAAACCAACGGATATTAGAACGAGGATCTTCTTTCTCAAATCCGAAGAATTGTTTCGAGGTTACAAGATTCAGAAGACTATGCTTGAGCTCGAAATGCTCAGCGGGAATTGGTGGTACAACGATTGCTTCCGCATCTCCCTCGGTGGGTACGAGGAGCAATTCTGCCATAGTAAGTGTATCGGCCATCGTAACTACGGGTTTTTCTTCAACAATAGTCGGATGGACTTGTTGTTGGGAACGTTTTTTGTTTTTGACATCTTCTGGGAGTTGATGACGGTTCAACAACTGGGCCTGACGAACGAGTGCGCATGCACTAAAAACAAATCTTTAAATTATTTTTTTGGTATTTTAAGTTTTTTTTAATGAACTTATTTTATTAAATGACAAAATGAGATCGAATAACTTAAACCAATAATCAACTTGTTTCACGGTAGCTCTCTAAAGAAAAACGCACAAAGGAGCGGAGGAGCGGGAAAGCGCGAAGCTATTAAAAACCTTCTCCTTTCGGGTCGTAATTCGTAGAAACGACCCTCCTTATACCCCTCTTATAGTTTGTTAATCTAATAAAGGTGAGCCGTACTTCACAAGTAACACAAAGGCAAGTTTTAATTTTTTGTTTGGGAACTTATTAATGATAATACTCAAAGTTGAGAGTATTATGTTTATGATGCATTTTAATCTTTTTAGGACAATGTTTTATAATTTTTTTGTTTTTTTTATATATATTTTTATTTATATATACGAAAATATTCACAAAAACAAGAATAACTTCCGAGAAAGGATCTTAAAAAACAATCTTTAAACGATAACTTGGAATTCGTTACAAAGCCTCCCCGGCAACGGCGCCAAAAATTGATTTGTCCAAATACGTATATATAATATATATATAAGGATTTATCAATAATAATAGAGAGAGTAAGTATTCTGAAATGGTTTAAAGAAAATTGCTCTTAACCAAAGCGACTTTAAAAACCTCCCGGGTCGTTTCCTTAATGAGGCTTGAATTGAATGTCGGGTTATCGTTAGTGATCGGGATTTTGAATAGTTTACGATTTTTGATTTGGTTTCTACTTTCTACAAATTTAATGCAAAAACAAGCAAAGAAAGGCAATAAATCAAGCTAGCACGAATTAAATACGAAAAATGTTAACGGTATTAAAGAAACAACTTTTATTAAGTTATCGATTACTAAATTAATGCTTAATTTTTCTTACGACTTTTGCCCGCTCGAGTAACAAAACCCAATAATCTAAGTAATATAAAAATTACTAATCAATATTTTTCACTTTTATAATCACACTTAATTCACTAAACAATTTATCACTTAACAAGCATAAAAGAAAATCTACTCACTAAGCAAATAAAAACATATTAAATTAAATTAATCTACACTAATAAATTGAAAAGGGAAAAGAGGTGAAACCGAATTGAAGAGCCGCAATTAAACGATAACCACCCGATTAAATAAGCTAAAGTAAATAATTAAATTCTTTCTAGCTTATTTAACCCTTAAGCTCCACGGCTCATGAGTTGACCGGTCCATCAAAACGACAATAAAAAGTTAAACAATACAAAATAATGAACTAGTTTTTATTAACTAAACTTATAAACATGACAACTTTTTTTTACATTGAAAGACTAAAAAAAGATTAATAACTACTCTGCAAACAAAATCTGTTCATCTTATAACTAAATGAACTAATATAACCAAGTTTCAAAATTGATAAATAAACATGAAAAACTTAATAGAAAGAAAAATTAAACTTAGTTGTGAATGATGTTAAATTACTGTGTGTTTACTCCCCCTATATCTACTTCTAAAACAAAAGAAAAGAATAACAAGAAAAGATAAGATAGATAAATACAAAATAAGAGCAATCGATATCAATGATAAACCTGGAAAAACTCTTTAAATATCGTTTCGAAAACATCAACAACGAACCGAGGACAAGTCAATCGAGGTCTGGGTGTAGCTTCGCTCTTCCTGCCCAAGCACCAAAATTTTTAAAGAATACTATTGCGAGTAACAATGCAAGTGCAGGGTAACACATCATAAATCGCAGCAAGCCACCATAGACTATATCCTACATTTTGCAATAAAGAAAAATGTATGGAAAAAAATTGTGAGAAAGAAATCTTCATTGAATTCAGAATCCACCCCTATTTAATAGGAGGCCATGTACACATGTAGGTAAGACAATCAATGTTTCTATAAGTTGATTATGGAATGGTCAAAACTTATGTCAACCATCATGAAACTGCACTCATTAAATTCATTGACCGCTAATTTTGGCTCATTGGTATGTATGATAATGATGAAGCGGGTAACGATCCCGTGTAAGATGTAAGCGAACAACGGATGTATAAGTTCTCCCAGTAGGCTTCTTCTTGGGGCCGATTTCTTCACTGCGAGAATTAACCGCCGGTGGTCTTGGCCCGTTAAATTGAGCTAGGAATGGCCCACTTTGCATAATGTCTTTAGCTTCGCTTTTCTTGCCTCTTATACTCAATCTCGAGCTCGTATTTGTCTGGGTTTTATTGTGGGCTTCGTTTTTTTATCTTTTGAGAATAATCCGTTACATGCACATTCAATAACATAAAACGAGCATATATTTGGCATTAATGTCCATTTTTTGTTATTAAAGAAGCTCGTTTTATTAGTAAAAGGTATTTTGAATTAAGCACATACCCAGCTTGGTAGCTAAAGGTATAATATCAAGGCAACATCTTCTTCACCAACTCAAAGCATTGTTAAATATCTTCTCTTTCCTTTATCTCATCCACCTTTTGCTTCTTATCTACTTAATGTTCTAGCAATATAGCCTGCTCTCTTAGTACTAATCCTCTTACTTCTCTTTTCAACTACCTTACAACCATCTCTGTTTTTGTAGTCCAACAAAAGTCTTAACACAAACTCTTTTGAAAGCTTTTGTCAAACATTCCTTAGATAACTTCAAACTTTAAACTCCATCAGCAATCTGTTTCAGAGTGTATCCTTCCATGTTTTTCAGATAGTTACAATATAGATTTCTTTGTTGAGCTTGAGTTGGTGGTTTGTTCCTCTTTTTTCTTGCACTTATTTTTGCAAAGTGTTTCTTTCTAGCTTCTAAAAGTTGTACAAACAACTTTGACTTTTCTTCAATACTCAACTGCACTTATTCTTCTGCTTGTAATTGTTGAGCCATTTGATAGTCAGCATCCATCATTGCTTGTATGTTATCCCATGATTCAATTAAAGCTATGTTAGCTTCTTCTTCCTTTTGTCTTTTAAGCCTCTTTTCTTCTTTCAATTCAGCTTGTAATTAAGCTTGAAGATTTAGAGCAACCTCTTGATCATACATAATCTGATCCTTCTTCTTCTTCAAAGGCTTCACAGACTCAATCATTTTTTCTTTGCCTTTGTCATGTGAAGGTTTTGATGCAGCTGGTGTTGTTGTTGTAGTTGTTGTTGTAAATTCACTTGGCTCTTGAATCATAACCCCTCTAACGTTGGGTTTTGCAGCTTTGATCTCTATTACAGTCTGAGCCAAGGTCAATTCATCAACAGTTGTTATAGCACTTTCAGTAGTAACTTCAGCAGTACTAACTACCTTTTCAACCTTAACTTCCTACTCATCTAAAACTCCTATATCAAACATTAGGTTATTTTCCTCCCTCGAGTCTCATTAATCAATGTAACCTCTACATCAACATCAATATCAGCTATTTTCCTCCCCTGTTTGGATGCATCCTCCTGATTACCCAAACACTCATCTTCAGAGGAAACAACTTGTACAGTTCTACCAATCTTGAATAATCTTTTCATCCCTAGATTTTTTGACTTCCTTTTCCTTTCCAGCTTCTTGACTCCCTTTTTCAAACTAGCAATCTCCTTTGCTTGAGCAGTCTTTGTTGTTTCTAAGTCAATAACTTTATCAAACAGTTTTATACAAAGGTCCATCAATTCCTTAAGTGACAGTCTGTCCTCCCTACTTCCAAGTGTGTTAACTCTTGAGAGAGGTGGGTCATTGGACTGTGTAGGTACATTTTCCTCATTAGCAACCTCATCTGCTATATGCTCTGTAGGACCACTAGATTGAGGAATCTCAGTGTCTTTTCTCTGTTTTCTCCTAGATTGTTTCTTCTGAGGTTGTGATGTTGATGGTTGAATGATAGGGGTGTGATGGGGATCAGTTGGTATTTCTGAACCTTCACCCATTTCTTCATGAGCTTGAACCATCATAGTTTGAAATAAAGGGGTAACTCTTCCAGAAAAACCTTTTCATTCTCTCTTTATGTTCCCAAATATCTTTTAGTATGAGAGGGGGTAACATAAATCATTTTATGATGTGACATATCCCTAACTTGTTTTTCACAAATACTTGTACGAATCTTCGATACATCCATAATTTTACCATACTATCCACATTCTTTACCATATTATCAAAGATATACTTGGAAAAGTTAAATTTTTGGTTTGTGGCTAAGTAAATAATTACAGAGGCCATAGTGCTACTAAATTCGTTCCATGTAGTTGTAACACCCAGCTATTTTGGAGCGTTAAACCCTCAAATATACCTTCTAATTTACCTTGTTTCAGCGGAAACTTCTACTCTTAGTCAAGCCCGACTAATCTCTTGATTCCTAAAGCAGCTTATCTAGGTTGCAAAAATTTTAAAAGAGTTTTGGGTCAGCTAAAGGCCTAGTGAGAAATCATGGTTTTCACATACGAAACAAATTATATAATATCAAAAAAACTTTTCTTATAATAACGAACTTGTAAAACAATCATGCAATTTGTTCAATGTCATATAAGTGCTATTTAACTACCACATATTCTTATCCGATTCAACTATCCACAATATATATAAACTAACAATTCAACTTAGATCACATTCCAACATATATCAACATATATCAACTATTCACAATTCCGTTTGATTCAACGGTTCTAACGATTTAACACATACCCGTTCGGTTTAACGGTTTCAACAATTCATATTATTACCCGTTCGGTTCAACGGTTCCAACAATTCATATTATTACCCGTTCGGTTCAACGGTTCCAACAATTCATATTATTACCCGTTCGGTTCAACGGTTCCAACAATTTATATTTTTTCCACTTCACAATTTAGGATACGACCATAATTGGAACTAAATGGATATTTAGAAATAAGCTTGACAAAAATGGTGTTGTATCTAGAAACAAAGCTAGGCTAGTTGCCCAAGGTTATAATCAATAAGAAGGAATTGATTATGATGAAACTTATACACCCGTAGCTAGATTAGAATCCATAAGAATATTGTTAGCTTATGCGTGCGCTCTAGACTTCAAATTATTTCAAATGGATGTAAAGAGTACATTCCTTAACGGTTTTATCAATGAGGAGGTTTACCTGGCACAACCTCGGGATTTCATTGGACTTCGCAAAAACTAATCATGATATAGACTTAAGAAAGCTCTTTATTGGACTCAAACAAGCTCTATAGCTGGGTATGATAGATGGAAGCTTTTCTTTTCAATTATGATCTACACCATGGGAATGGTAGATAACACACTCTTTACTAAAAAGAAGGACCCTAATCTCATCATTGTCTAAATATATGTTGATGATATTATATTCGGATCAACTTGTCAAGAGATGTGTGATGATTTTGCTAAAATCATGCATGATGAGTTCGATTGAGAATGATGTTAAAAAAAAAGGGCGGATCATAACATTTTTTTCTCTTTGGACTACAAATAAAACTTTTAGAGATGGTATATTCTTTATTCAATCACAAAATTTAAAGGAGATGCTTAAGAATTTGGTTTTTGGAAGACTCTAAGCAATGGAAAAGTCCCATTTATCAACACGGAAAACAAACTCACGAAAGACGTAGAAGGTGAGTTCAGTTAGATAACCACCAATTATAGAGTATGATAGGAAGTCTATTATACTTAACGGCAAGTAGGCCCGATATATGTTTAGTGTTTGCCTTTGTGCACGCTTCCGAGGATATTAAACCTCTCACCGTGAAGCGGTTATCCTTAAATGTATCTTCCGACTACATTAAAGGCACTATGCCACTTAGGATTATGGTTATCCTAAAAGGGGTCTGGCATAGAAAACCAAGTATATGTGGACTCTGATCTTGCGAGGAGATTATGAGGGACCGAAAAGCACTCTGTGGTATTGCAACTTTTTGGTGATGTTGTTTAACATCTTGGTTCTCAAAGAAGCAAACCGCTCTTGCTATTTCCACTACCGAAGCCGAATATGTAAGCGCCGGAAAGGCATGTCAACAAGCACTATGGATGAAACAAGCTCTCGTAGACTATGGCATTAGGTTAGATGACATTCCTATAATGTGATAACAAAGTAGCTATAGACTTAAGCAAAAATCCCGTTTAACAACACTCTCGTACAAAACACATTGAGATTCGTCACCATTTCCTTTGTGACAATGTTCAAAAAGGAAATATTTCAATAGAAAAGGTGTCATCGGAAGATAACATTTCCAACATTCTAACTAAACCCCTTAAACATGAGCCTTTCAATTACTTACATCTAGGTCTAGGAATGATGGAACAAATTGATTAAATGCTTACTAAGTTGTCTCATAACCATAAAAGACTGATAAGGAATTTAATAGTAAATAAGAACAATAAACTGAGATCAAAACAGAGATGCCAAAATCAAAAAATTAAGAAATTTTTTTTGTCAGATGGGCGGGCCCCTTAATTCTTAATGGGCGGTCCGCTTAAAATTAAAGGGACCGGCTATACAATTAAGGGGACCGGCCATCTGACAGTTGGTAAAATATTTTTTTTTCTTTTCTTCTTTCTGAGTCTAGGATTCTATTTTGCACAAAAATTAAAATTTTCTACTTAACACACACACACACACACACACAAGATAATGTAGCCTTGGTTTGGCCAAAGTTTAAGATTTTCTACTTAACTACACACACACACCACACAACACACACACACACACATATATATATATATATATATATATATACAAGTCCAATCACTTTTACAAAAATCCTTCTCACAAATGTAATACATGAAAAATCTATTTTTCATTTCAATTGTGATATATGGCTAAAAATCATCTTTCAAGTCATGGCATAATTGATCTCTCTTTTGGGATGCCAAAATATATAATCCAATATATATTTTGACAATTTTGTTTGAGCAGCAATAAATCAATGAGCACTTGGATTATTTCTTAGGTTTTCTTCTCTTAGAGTTGAAATAATCATTACTCCACATTTGTTACATATAGGCACACACTAGGCTTATAACTGCAAACTCAAGTCTATTTTAAATACGTTTACAACACATAGGGGGGGGGGGAAGTTTTTTTTTTAAAAACACTACAACCATTTAGAGTATTAAATCTATTTGTCTAATATGGCTTCTATTAAAGACTTTATTACATGCTTGTCTACATGTTATTCTTGCTAAATACCCTTAGACGTGATCATGCTTAAAACAAAAATCACATATTTGCTTGCCTATTTTCTTGCTTGCAAAATGTTGTAGACTTAGTTGGCATAAAAACTAGGACTTACTTTAAAATGGCCACAAAACAGTCCACATTTCTACCATTTCCTGAAACAAAACAAAAACCTGGATTTTTTGGTCTTTTCAGGTAGCGGCCCCCTTACATCACACGGGCGGTCCCCTTAAAATTAAAGGGATCGGCCATAAAATTAAGGGGACCGGCCACCTAAGACACGATTTTTACTGTTTCCTTCTGCTCTTTGACCCTCTTTCACCTAGACTTAGCTATAATTTCCCTGAACTCACCAACACCCTTTGGATTGACTTTCCAACAATGTCCATCTTTCTTTAATTACGCAATTTTCCTAGTATAAATCAACCCTCATCCTCAACATATTTTCCACACTCACCTTGTCATCTCTAATGTCTTCTCCTCACAAACCTTCACCCAAACCTTCAAGGGTTGCCAAGATGTTGGTAAGACACACATGGAGGAAGAAGTTGAACCATTGTAACTCTTCACATGAGGTTGATGTTACCTTACCAACACCAATGCCCAATCCACAATCTCCTATCAATGAACCTACTACTCATTCAAACCATGTTTTGCCACAATCTCACTCACTTCCACATAGTGATTGTGACACTAATGTTGGACAATCTTCTATTTCACCAAGCATCAATCAACCTCAAACACAACCTCCACTTCCTCCTTCTCCAAGCAGAGAAATGCTCATGAATGACATTAACCAACTTCAAGACTTATCAAATCTCCTAGCCATGCACCTCTCACAACGTAACACTTCCTCATCTCCCTACTCTCCAAACTTACCTCATACCATCAACTTGGACCAAGTTGAACAACATGTTGGTTATTGTCCTTGTTACATCTTTACCCAAAAACAATTCCTCACCTTGAGTGAAGATATCAATTAGATTGAATTTCTTCTCACTCGACCACAACCACCACCTCAAGTCCACCGAGATTACCCTCAAACAACCACCTCCGCTCCAAACTCTCCACCAACAACCAACTAAGCATATTACATGCTTATTTCTTCTCGCTTTTAAATCAATGTCCAACCCACTCCTTTTGAAAGCAAGTCCAATAGTTTCCTATAAGAATCTAGGAATATTATGATCTTTGTAGTTTAAATTTTATATATGTTGTACTAATATGCATCAAGCATATTATTTCTAATTGATGTGTGCATGCTTGTGTGTCATACATAAGTATTATATTTAATGAATGGACTTTAGTCTTATATTTTAATTATGCACTTGTTTTCTTTTTGGTTGATTGTATTATTCACATCTATAAAAGATAAGCCTAGTTGATATATATTTGTGATTGTTAGTTTACACAAATAACTTGACACTTGTTAAGCTTTATCAACATGTTTAAATATTTTTTTTCCTAGTTGCTACATGTTAGAAATGGATGTCTTGTTTGTCTAACTTGTTTTTGTAGCAAAGACACCATAGCTCGATTCCTTGGTGCCCTCGAACAAGGGGGAGTACACATTAAAGGGTAGCATTTATTTCGTCATTTTTACTAATGCTAATCGGCGGAGCCTTTTTGATTCTACAAAAAGGGGGAGAAATGGAAATAAAACTCACTAAAAACTTGTTTAAAATTAATTTTACATTTAATGAGTTTAGATTTTGTAATCATTAAAAAGGGAGAGATTGTTGATAGAAATGATGCCTAAAAACGTTGTAAATATTTTTCGATCTCTCTACGTTTTGATAATCACAAAATGTAAAAACAATTAATGAAAAATTAATTATAAACAAGTAATTAGTAGTAAATTTTCATTTCAAAAATTTAATCACTTTAAGGTATGAATAAACAAATGCTTAATGTAGTTTTTGATCAAAGGATTTTTTATTTAAACTCACACTTTTTATAAAAATGACAAAAAAAATGTATATCTTTTACAAAACATTTTTAAATGTAAAAGAAATGTTTTATTCAAATAAATATTTTGAATTCAAATTTTCTACCCAAAAAGGGCTAGAAATGTTCCAGAAAACACCTCCCCCAGAAAAGACAAAAAGGGAGCGTCAGGCATGGGTGGCCCCCTTAATTATAACGGGCGGCCCCCTTAATTTTAAGGGGACTGGCACCCTAATTAAGGGAACCGGCCACGTGTTTTTTTGTCACAGCTTGCCTATAAAATACTGGACTGTGCCCCATTGATTTTCTCACCTTTTGCACACACTTTCTTTCTGTTCTAAATCAGTTTATACTTTCCTTTCTTTCCTTTGATCATTAAATCATAAAGCCTTGTTTCCAAGTGATCCAAGCTTTGATCCTCGAGTGCAAGAGAAGAATACTTCCTATCGTCAAGTGAAGAAGTATTATAGCTTAGTGTGTGTCCTTGTAACCTTGTTGCAATCGTATCATATCTTGTAAATCATTTGTGTATATTGTGAAGGTGTGTATCGTTGTTGTGTACAATAAGTAGATTGTTGTGATCATTGTAAGTATGGCTAGATCGGGGTGATCTTAGTAAGTAGTGATAGATTGGTGTGATTGTAGTAGTGTCTTGGTGAAGTGAAGTTGTTAAGCAAAGTGAAGTTGTGAAGTGAAGAGAAGTTGTGAAGTCGAGAGAAGTTATGTAGTGAACCCAAGTTGTGATTTGTCGTGTAGTGGTGTGTTTTGTTGTGATAGATTGGTTCTAGCTAGGATTAGAACTTGACATTTAGCTTAGTGTCGGAAATTGGTGTAAGCTAAGTTGTGTACGGTTTTCTCCGCTTAAAGGGAGCTTGTTGACGTAGTGAAGAAAACTCTCGAGTTTGGTGCTCGGGAGTGGAGTAAGGCGAAGAGGTGCTTCGTTACCGAACCACTATAAATCCTTGTGTTGTGGTTTAATCTTTCATTCTCTTATCTCTTATCTTGCACATTTATTTACAACTTATCATTACTTACTTGATTAGTTAAATTGTCTATATTGTGGACATTGTAAATTCACATAAAGTCGAATCTAAGTTTTTATAAACAAACATAACATTAATTTAAAAAGCGGTAAACTATTCAACCCTCCTTCTAGTTTTCCACAATAATTATGAATGTAGTTGGCCATTTTTAAGTAGCTAACCATGGACAAAAGAGTCAAAAAGTCCACATACGTTACTAAGACCCGTTCTTGACATTTTTAAAGCCATCACTCGACCTAAAATATGTCACTATTATATAACATTACAAAGAGTATTTTAGATGTGGGCTTGAGCCCAATACAATACATGTCGACTAACAGAGTAACAGTGAAAATATTCTAATGAACTTTCTCAATATTCTATCAAATCACCTTCAATATTCTTAATTAACCGCTCCTTAGTCCTTAAACTTAAACCCCGATGTGGTATTGGGCATTGGCAATTTTAGTCTTCGACTTCTATACGTCTAGTTTAAAACATGGTCCATTCTATTTTTTGGGCATAAAAACTCATTAATAGTATTTGGTTGTGGTATATGCAGCGCTTTACATTTGAGTGTTGTAATATGTCCTTATTTATAATAGTGATATTTGTATTTTAATTAGCGATTATGTATGGTTTATGTAAGATTTATCTAGTGTTTATTAATCATGATACATAATGGATGTAATACCATTTTGTAGAAAGGCTGCACATTATTTTATTTTTAGTTTAGTTATTGCGTATAATATACGTTATTTTCTTATCTAACCAACACGTTTTTAGTAATAATTTGACAATACTTTCACATGTGAATATAATGTAATTATTTTTTTTTAATTTACGTTATTTTCTTACACTATGAAGTTTTATTTTTTCCAAAATGGTAGTCTTATTTTTATTAATTTGGTTATTGCATTATTAATTTGACTATTGACATTTTACAGTTGATCGGACAAAAGTAAACTTCATTTCACACTAATGGTAGTTTTATTTTTGTGCATTTGCTTGTCGGAATTTTTTATTTAAGTATTGAGATTTTATAGTTGTTGGGCACTTTTTAAAATGATTAGGACACTCAACTCTACTAGTACTAAGTTTGCAAGCTAGTGTGTCTTTTTTGGTTTGCTTGTTGTTTACTTAATTATATGGTTTTTTGTATTTAGCTTATGTTTATGAATTTGAACTACCTGCATGTTGTTAGTTCTATGCATATGTCTATTATATAAAGTGTCACTAAATAAAAAGTAGTAATGTGGGTACATACGAATGAGTATATGGCATATTTACAACAAGGGTCTTACCAAAACAGCTTTAGTTCAGTTGGTACCCACTACCGAAAACCCATGGGCCTACCGAAGAGATTGGGTTCTTTGTGGTGGGTTTTTTGCAAAAACACATAGCAGGCATCGTGTTTACCCTGTAATGATTTTTTACTTTTGATTTTTTCAACTTCAAAATTAGTGTTAAAAAAATTGCGATATTTCCTAATAATTTGGAAAATTTTTGTTTTATTTTAATTTCGCAAAGGTGTCAAATATGCTATTTTTATGGGTATTTTGGCTTTTTGGAAAAAACAAATTGGGTATTTTGTGAAGTGGGGTTGAAAATTTAGGTATTTTTGTGATTAGCCCATGTATTTAGCTTATGTTTATGAATTCAAACTACAAGGGTGTTACCAACACAGCTTTAGTTCAGTTGGTACCTACTATCGAAAAACCCATGGGCCTACAGGAGTCTTCTGTCACACCCCGACAATGGCGGAAACTCAGGAATGCAACATAATAATCAATCATAACACAAGATACAAAATAGAGAAAACTACATTGCATAAACTCCAAGTGCTATGAAGACCATCAACCTTGAACAAACTCAAGTGATGTCCCAAATCGCAACTAAAATCCACAATCTCTTACAATTATTCAAATGCCCACACAGGGGACCATAATTCATACTTATTCCAAAACATCCGAAACTAAAATCAAACAACAAGCAAGCAAGACTTCAAACGAAATTCCACATGGGATACTATAAGTCTGCTATCAATCACCAAACTACTCTTCTTTTCCTTCACCTAAAAATGATATTCGAAAACGTCAACAATAATGTTGGTGAGCTCATAGGTTTGACTTTAAACCCAAAAGCTGTGCCAATATTTCAACAGTAGACAATAGTGCTATATGACAGTGAATATATGCAAACAACCTTAGCATTACCGCTAATCAATAACCATATGTCACTTACGCACCTAAAAGGCCTACCAGCTGGAGCACTAAAATTAGGGCAGGACCACACACAAACCTAGGTAGGCGTACCCATCTGCTCCAATAATCACACAAATACTAGGTAGGCGTACCCATACGCTCCAAACAATCATACAGCACATAATATTCACATAACAATCATAAGCACGTATCTTGTCCCAAAAACAAAACCACATTAACATTTCAAAACACATTTTGAGTATCATTTTCCCCAACGGAAAAACAGTAAAAAGTGGGGCTACGAGAACTCACCTCAAGCAAGTCTTTAGCAACCAAATCTCAATCACACAAGCAAATGCAACGACGCCCGCACATGATCTAGTCCAGTTAATGTCCCAATTTAATCATCCAATTCCAAAACAATCTTCATGGTTGATGCATAGAGTTTAGACGCGTTGTACAATTACCCAAAACAATTTAGTGGTGTGATGGTTGACGACTTAACTCCACAATCATATCAATCTCATTCCTCGATAATACATACTTATACTATTTCGCGTAAATAGATAAGTAACATAATAAATATTTATAATTATTAATTATAAATATATCTCGACAAGTCCATTCGGTACACCTTAGTCACTTCAAAATAATCATTATACGGTTGAAAATGATACGTTTACTCATAATAAACACTTTAGAGAAGTTTCGAGAAAAATTATATTTTTCGTCTTTTAGTGAATTTATTAAATAAATAAAATAAAATAATTAAATATTATTTTATTATTTAAAATCGAAAATCATGTTTTTAAGAAATTTTCCATGTGTAAACTTTTTACGAAATTTTGACAATACTCGTACGTTTATACAACGATTTCCAAGGTTCAAACCTATATTTCAACATTTTTCAACAAAAACGACTTGTTCGACAAAATTCCAAAATCTCAATCGTTAACGCTTACCAACACGTTTTCCCAAAATATCATTCAATATCACTTCGTAATACATTTCCACTTTCAAAGTCCATCCAAATTCTCATAACTACTACATATCGCTTATTGGTCTAAGCCCAACAAGGTCTATAGGACATAAATAAGATCCAAAATATCTATTAAGTTCCAAAACCAAGGTCTATTTACATATATAAGTATATAATTAGATGTAGTCTCTTGCACTAACTCAGGTCCTATCAACTGACCTTCTCCAACCTCAGCCCACATAATTGGCGAACAACACTTTCTACCATACAATGCCTCAAACGGAGCACATCTCACACTAGAATGATAACTATTGTTATACAAAAACTCAACCAACGGAAGATGAACATCCCAACTTCCTCTAATGTCCAGGACGCATGCTCTAAGCATGTCTTCCAAAGTCTAAATAGTACGCTCCACCTCTGACAATCGGTCTGAGGTTGATAAGCCGTACTTCATACTAAACGAAGTCCCTAATGCCTCTTGCTTTGACTTTCTAAAACCTCGATGTGAGATACGGACATCACGATCCCGATATAATCCAGATCGGTACACCATTCTAGCAACTATCTCAATTCAAATACAATCTACAACCTTTCCATCATATAATCCTCAACGCATAGGTAAAAATAAGCAAGACTCAGTCCAAACGGTCCCATAATGACCAGATTAAGTCATGCCCACTACTATCCAAGCAACTTAGTCACAAAATCCATAGCTATCCCTTCCCATTTCCATACGGGAATCTCAGGTTGCTGGAGCAGGCCATATCACCTTTGATGCTCAGCCTTAACCTTCAGACAAGTCAAACACTTACTAACTATATTTCCAGCTTAATCCTTTTTCTTCCAGGCGCACCAATACCTATCATCACAAATCATAATACAATCTTATCAACTCATGGTGTACATTAGTACATGCGACTTATGGCTTCATCATTATCAGGTTCTCACCTCACCCTTTAAAGGTACCCATATTCCTATCCAGTAGTACCAAGTTACCATCACTTCTCGACCTATCATCTCAATTAGACCTTACTGTAAACTGCAAACTCATCAACAACCTCCTTCTGAGCCGCCAGTATCCTATCTTTGATACTCGACTGAAGGGTCATATTCATAGCTCTAACTCTCTTAGGCTTTACTCTTTCCTTCCTACTTAGGGCATCAGCCACCACATTCGCCTTACCAGGATGGTAGCAAATTTCACAGTCATAATCACTAAACAACTCTATCCAGCGACGCTGTCGCATATTTAACTCTTTCTGACTAAAGATATGCTGAAGACTCTTATGGTCCGTATATCTAAACACTCTTTGTCCCATACAGATAATGTCTCCAGATCTTAAGTGCAAACACAACCGCACCCAACTCTAAATCATGGGTAGTATAATTCTTCTCATGAATTTTCAACTGCCTAGATGCATAGGCTATCACTTTACCTCTTTGCATTAACACACAGCCTAGTCCTATCCCGGACGCATCACAATATACCACAAAGTCTTCTGGTCCATCGGGGAGAGCTAGAACAGGCGCATTACATAACTTATCCTTCAAGGTCTGAATGCCAATCTTGTTTCTCACCTCCAATCGAAAGTCTACTCATCCCGAGTCAAAGATAGTAAGAGACTTAGCTATCTTAGAGAAGTTCTCAATGAACCTACGGTAATACCCAGCCAATCCTAAGAACGAACGAACCTCAGTCGGAGTTCTAGGGGCTTTCCAATTCTTAACAGCTTCAATCTTACTAGGGTCCACATGAATTCCATTACCATTTATCACATGCCCAAGAAACTGCACTTCTCTTAGCCAAAATTCACACATAGAAAACTTAGCATACAATTTCTCCTTTTTGAGCAGTTTCAAGACTAACCTTAAATGTTCTACATGCTCCTCTTGAGTCTTAGAGTAGATTAAGATATCGTCTATAAACACTATCACAAACTTATCAAGATACGGCCTACAAACTCTATTCATCAAATCCATAAATATTGCTGGTGCATTAGTCAGACCAAAGGGCATTACAATGAACTCAAAATGTCCATAACGAGTTCTAAACGCAGTCTTTGGTATGTCATCATCGTGCACTCTCATCTGATGGTATCAAGACCTAAGATCTATCTTCGAGAAAAACTGCGACCCTTGCAGTTGATCAAATAGATCATCAATTCTTGGAAGTGGATAACGATTCTTAACAATTAACTTATTCAATTCTCTATAATCAATGCACATCCTAAAAGAACCATCCTTTTTCTTAACAAACAATACCGGCGCTCCTCAAGGCGACGAACTTGGTCGAATGAAACCTTTGTCTTGGAGTTCCTTGAGTTGTCCAGACAACTCCTCCATTTCAGAAGGTGCCAAACGATAGGGAGACTTTGCTACCGGCGTTGCTCTAGGGATTAACTAAATCCAAAACTCAATGTCCCGAATAGGAGGTAATCTAGATAGATCATCCGGGAATACCTCAGGAAAATCTCTAACCACAACAATCTCTTCTTGTTTCTTATCACTAGCCTTAGCACTCATCAACAATCTCGCTTTCTCTTCCGGTCTCTCTCCTACTACTCTAAGCACCTTGCCATCCGGTAGTGGTATCCTCACTACCTTCTCATGGAAAATTATTTTAGCCTTATAATTACACAACCAGTCCATTAACCTAAATTTAAATCATATCATAACGTTCCATGCCCAAAAGTTCAAATCGATGTCAAAGACATGACCCTCGATTTCTAGTTTACAACCTTAATAACCTTATCAATCTCTACTAGCTGCCCGCTAGCTATCTTAATCTCATATATGAAACCTAAGTCACTGGGCTCTTATCCTAACAGAGGTATAAAAGTAGTAGAAACAAAACTATAGTCGGCACCAGAGTCAAATAAGGTAGTGGCAAAATGATTGTTCAAAGTAAACGTACCCGTCACAATGTTCGGATCCTGGCGAGCTTCCTCTGCTCCCAACATGAATGCCCTACCCCTAGCCTGGTTCCCTTGGTTTCTACGACCCTGACCCCCGTTATTAGCAGCAACTTGATTTGGACGATTTCCTTCCGGTTCTTGTGCTCTATTCAATCTAGGGCAAGCTGACCTGACATGGTCGGTACTACCACACTCATAACATGCTCTAACAGTTGGGTTTCTAGCATTGATAGGATTCACATTCCTCGGCACACCTCTACAATCCTTTGCCAAATGACCCGGGTGGTTACAGTTGAAGCATGTGCGACAAGGCCCTCCAGGTGCATGGTAGGAGTTGCAGGTGGTACACTTGGACCAAGTACCCATATTCTCTCTTCCTACATGGTTTACAGTAGTAGCAAAAACATTCCCAGTCCTAGTCCTCTTATTGTCATCCCTACCATTCTTATCCTTGCTAGTTTCCCCCACATTTCCTCTTTTCTCAACTTTCTTAATTGATCCATTTCTCACAGCCTCATCGGTCAGTGCACCAGAAATCTGCACTGCCTTCTGCATAGTCTTTGGCTCCGTTGCTGCCACCATCCCACGGATTTGTGGAGCAAGGCCATACACATACCTTTCAATCATCCTACTCTCAGGAGTTACCAAGTGAGGAACTAACCTCGCCAACTCATGAAACCTATCAGTATACGCAGCATGGCCAGCCCCGACCATGGCGTGATTCCACAACTCAGATTCCAACTTTTGCATCTCATGACTAGGACAAAACTCTTGTATCATCATAAACTTAAAGTCATTCCATGACATACTAACAGCAACTTCCCGGCTTAGCGTGCGGATCTGAGAGTTCCACCACGTTAAAGCCTTACCCACAAATGAACCAGCAGTGTATTTCACTTTTTGGTCATTACTACAACCACTCATATCCTGTACGTTCTCCATTTTCTCAATCCAACGAGTAAGAACTACAGCACCTCCCTTACCATCATATTCCTTAGGGTTACAAGCTAAGAACTCCTTATATGAACAACCTACCCGGTTGCCATTTACTAACACATTCCCCACGTTCTCCTGAACGTTCTCATTAACCACATTACCATTCTGATTTCCAACATTTCCTCGGTTACTAACCTGAGCTAGCATGGCGGGTAAGAGGTTCTGCAATTGCTGGGCAATGATCGTCGAGCGAGAAGTTGGGTGCTCCCGTATTGGCTCCCTCTACATTCCCATTGACTCCCTTTACATACCCATTAGCTCCTATTCCTTGGTCATTTCCTTGACCATTCAAATCATCAACACGCTCATCATTACCTTCCCTAGGTCTTCTACCCCTTCCACCTCTACCAACCCGTTCACCCGTTCCCCCTCCTAGTGATTCGGCAGTAGGCCGACCAGCACTTCGGGTCATCACCCTTGGCGGCATTATCTATTCGAGGGTGAACATGGGCAACGTTAAGTAGGCAGGAAGACTCACATATATATAGAATATCTTACTATATATAACTCTACACATAATACCACCCTATGGTGTCAACATTGATTTATGTGAGCAACATTACTAAGTATGAGTGAGTTGTGATACGCTTATTATTACGTTAGCCATCGTACTTATATTCGTATCCTTTCCTATTCATATTCAATATTGAGCCTACCTATTTCAATGATTGACATAACTAAGGCACCAAACCGCGAACACGCAAAGGCACACAAAAGCGGAACACCGCACACATAGATCCAATACACAACTAGACGACGGATCTTAGGTTATAGTCTAAGCCAATCCACCTAGTTATCTATAACCTTGGCTCTGATAACCAATCAGTCACACCCCGACAATGGCAGAAACTCGGGAATGCAACATAATGATCAATCATAACACAGGATACAAAATAGAGAAAACTACATTGCATAACTCCAAGTGCTATGAAGACCATCAACCTTGAACAAACTCAAGTGATGTCCTAAATCGCAACTAACATCCATAATCTCTTACAATTATTCTATATGCCCTCACAAGGGACCATAATCCAAACTTAATCCAAACATCCTAAACTAGAATCAAACAACAAGCAAGCAAGACTTCAAACAAAATTCCACACGGGATACTTCTAAGTCTGCTATCACAATCACCAAACTACTCTTCTTTCACTTCACCTGAAAATGATACTCAAAAACGTCAACAATAATGTTGGTGAGCTCGTAGGTTTGACCTTAAACCCAAAAGTTGTGTCAATATTTCAACAGTAGACAATAGTGCTATATGACAGTGAATATATGCTAACAATCCAAGACATAGCATCCCCGCTAGTCAATCACAATATGTCACTTACGCACCTAAAGGGCCTACTAGCTGGAGCACTATATTAGGGCGAACCACACAGAACCTTGCATGCCAAACACAGTACATGCAAGTACCACACAAAACCTTGCATGCCAAACATAGTACATGCAAGTACCATACAGAACCTTGCCATGCCAAACACAATACATGCAAGTAAATCAACACATAATATTCACATAGCAGTCATAAGCACATATCTTATCCCAAAACAAAACCACATTTTGCACAGATCAATTCAAAACATTTCAAAACACATTTGAGTATCATTTTCCCCCAACGGAAAAACTAGTAAAAAGTGGGGCTACGAGAACTCACCTCAAGCAAGTCTTTAGCAACCCAATCTCTATCACACAAGCAAATGCAATGACAGCCGCACGTTAATGTCCCATTTTAAATCATCTATATCTAAAACAATCTTTACGTTTGATGCATAGAGTTTTAGACGCGTTGTACAATTACCCAAAACAGTTTAGTGGTGTGATGGTTGACTACATATCTCCACAATCATAACAATCTCATTCCTCGATAATACATACTTATACTATTTAGAGAAAATAGATAAGTAATATAAATAAATATTTATAATTATTAATTATAAATATATCTCGACAAGACCAATCGGTAACCTTAGTCCCTTCAAAATAATCATAATACTGTTAAAAATGAAACGTTTACTCATAATAAACACATTAGAGAAGTTTCGAGAAAAAATATATTTTTCGTCTTTTAGTGAATTTATTAAATAAATAAAATAATTAAATAATATTTTATTATTTAAAATCAAAAATCATGTTTTTAGGAAAATTTCTAAGTATAAACTTTTTACGAAATTTCGACATGACCCGTACGCTCAAACAACGTTTTCCAAGGTTTCAAACCTTATTTTCAACATTTTTCACAAATTCGACACTTTTCGACAAAATTCCAAAATCTCAATCTTTAACGCTTACCAACACGTTTTTCCCAAAATATCGTTCAATATCACTTCGTAAATACATTTCCACTTTCAAAAGTCCGTCAAAATTCTCATAACTACTAAATATCGCTTATTGGGCTTTAAGGCCCAACAAGGGTCCATTAGGACATTTATAAGTCCAAAATACAATCCAAGTCCAAAACCAAGGTCCATTTACATATATAAGTATATACTTATATGTAGAAATAATCCGGACCACAATAAGCCCTCCCATTAAGCCGCGGCTCAAATAGACTTATTGGGTCGTGAGTCCATAAACTCCAAAATACGTATATTAAGCTTGAAAATAAGCTAATAAGCTACGTATCGCATTTGGTTACTACCATAAGCCTCAAAAATAGTCCACAACATACGCCATAACACAAAAATAATCAAAATCACTTTCCTAGTGATTTTGGGAAGTGGTTCGTGGCTTATAGCCCAAAATAAGCCAAGAAATAGCTTAAAAATAAGCCCGAATAAGCTATACAAGCTACTATAAAAAATAAGCATTCTAGCATCATATATTATTCAACCATCACGACCACAACATCAAAACTACAAAAACCCTTTTTTTCCTTTTTACCATACACGAACCAAACACCCCTTTTTCTTTCGTTTCGCTTCCAAAAATCAATTTTCACAACGATCAACTTGTACAACTAACATCTATGCATCAAAATAAACCCAAAAAGACAAACGAAATTTAAATTTGAAAACTTACATGAAAATCTTCAAAAATGTATATTTCGACACGAACCGGACACCCAAAACGGTGTTTAAATGAATACATAACACTCGTATCAACCGAATATACACGTTCTCGATGAAAGTTGAATTTTTATGGTGGATAGGTGGTGGTTTAGGGCGGACGAAATTTTTTTTTGAAATGGAAAAGAAATAGTGAAATTATCTATAAATGGTAAATAATATGTGTACGCAAGGTTTAGAAAAGCTTGCTAAAAAATTGCATTGTTCCCCTCAGTCAAGGGATCCAAGGGAGTCCTGGGTCTTTCTTTTTGTGTCGAAATCACTTAAATACTCGTAAAACTCAACCGTAAAATTTTCTCCAAAGTTAAATAGCATTAAAATCGATTTAGTGCGTAACTGAGGTGCTTTTTATATTCCATAGAGAAAATACAATAATACATATGTACATAGAAAAATTAATGATTAAGTTACCTTTAAAATAAATATATCCCTAATTCTTCAAAAACAAAACCGGGTCGGGTCACTTGGTCATGATGCATCAACCAGACATGGGTTACTGTCTCTTGAGGAATCAAGAATACAGAGGTACGAGCCTATAGAACAGATCCTGTTCAAGTAAGGTCACGTGTCAGACTTGTTTTTTTGGCATTTCTCACAAATTCATGGGTTAAACCACCCGTAATACGAATAACACAATAATACCTTCCAAAATGGATTATTAGTCACAATATACCTCAAATCATCACATATCTCATAAAATCACCATCGTCAACACAGTACAAAATCTAAATAAACTGATAAAAGTCAAATAGTTAAAGGACTATTAATGAAATTTTTTCAGAACACAAAAAGGGCAATGGTTACACAAACATAAAATGCTCTTCACAATTCCACCATGGAAGCAGGTGGTAAAGACCGTCCACCGATGTTAGCACCTGGTAATTACGTTCAGTGGAAATCCAGAATTAAGAGATACATCGACACCAAACCTAATAATGAACTCATCCACTATTGTCTCTAGAATCCACCCTACAAATTCAAATGGACTGAAATGACTGTTCTAGTTGTTGAAGGTAGTTCTGAAACCACTATAGAAAGGTACATGGAGAACTATAAGAATGTTTCACAAGACATACGGGATTAATTGAATGCTGAAACTGAAGCTGTTCGAATAAGACGCACAGATAAGATAATGATTCTTACTCCAGTAGTTGATGCTTATCTAAAATGCATGGTGGAATGTTGAAAAGGCTATTAAAAGGTTGAAACAGGTAATCCATCAATTTTTAAAAAAAAAAAGATGCTTGAAGCCAATTTATATTGGAATTTTAGAAAATTCACATCACGGGATGGTGAATCACTTGAATCGTATTACTCAAGGTTCTACAAGATGATGAATGAGCTTGTCAGAAATCAGTATGATGTTACAAATCATCAAGTGAATGTTTAGTTCTTACTTTAATTACAACCAGAATGGCAAAGGTTTGTGACACTTGAAGCAGAGTCAAGAGTTGAAGACTGTCTCCTATCACAAACTTTATGACATCCTCAAGCAACAGCAGAATGAAGTCAACGAGATAAGAGCTGAAAGACTAGCACGTACTGCTAATCCACTTGAACTTGTTGCTCAACAACAACCAGTTTACTATCCTCAAAACCATCCTAATCACTACACTCAAAATTCTTTAACTAAATCATAATAAGCTGCTACCAGAAACAGAGGAAAAGCAATTGTCAACTCTCCATCACCAACTTATGATCAAGAACATAAAATGGTTGCTGAAGATGATGCATTGTCAAAGGAGAAGGAGACTGATAAACTCATGGCTTTAATTTCTCTATCGTTTAAGAAAATATACAAACCTACAAACAATAACCTCAGAACTTCATCAAACACCAGTAGAGCACATCAAGATAATACTCCAAGAATCAACAGAGGAACTGGGTATAATAATTAATGGGTAGTTAATGTTGTTGGGGCTAAGGAGAATGTCAATACACAGGTGGTGCAGCAGTCTTGGATTCAGTGTTATAATTTCAAGGAATATGGGCATGTAGCAAGGGAATGTCAGAAACTGAAACAGGCAAAGGATGCAGCTTATTACAAGGAGAAGATGTTATTGTGTAAGCAAAAGGAAGCTGGATTTCAGTTGAGTGCTGAACAAGCTGATTGGAGGGATGACACTGATGATGAACCTGAAGATCAGGAATTAGAAGCACATTATCTGTACATGGCACAAATTCAAGAAGTTACTCTAGATGCTGCTGAGAATTCTGGACCCATCTTTGATACTGAGCCAATGCAAAAGGTACAAAATGATGATGATAACTATAATGTGTTTGCTAATAACAAAGAACATCTTGAGCAACCTGAATCTGTTAATGTCACATATCTAAAGGAACATAATGATATGAATCACCACTCCTAAATCTTAAATGAGAAATAATGGAAAATACTGAACAGATGGAGAAAAAATTATTTGATGAAGAACGTATTTGCTTGCTTCTTTAATTGATAAACTAAAATGTGAAATTGATGAAAGCAAAAAATCGTAACAAAATTTTAGAGTCATCAAACAAGACTTTAGTTGATAAATTGAAAAGTGAAATTAAAGATTTCAAAAAAAATGTTTAGAATCATCAAATAATCATTTCAAAGAAGCAAACACTGAATTAGCAAAGACTAATCAATTGACGTTTACAGACCTTAAAAAGTTCCAAGCTGAACTTGATAGGTATCATGATGTAAATTATGCGTCGAAGGTGGAAATTAATTGTGCAAAAGCTAAAGAGGATTTGATGTCATACAAAATGAAATCTCAAAAGTCATTTAATGAATATACTCGAAAGATAAATGATTTAAATCAAACGATTTCAGAAATGAAAAAAGAGCTTATTACACATCAAGAAGCCATCTCCATAATGTCATAAGAAAAAGAGGCTCAAAAGAAGTTTCACAAAACTAGTGAAGACAAGGAACTGGAAAAAAATCGTTGCTTTAGAAAATAAAATCAAAGTTTTGGATGATATTGTATACAAAACCGGTCAATCAGTTTAAACAATGAATATGCTTAATCGTAATTGTAAAACGAGTTTTGTAAAACCTGAGTTCCTCAAGAAAGCACAAAGAGCGAATCCTCATCTGTATGATATAGGTTGCTATAATGATAATCTTGCTTTAATGTTAGCTCCTGAATCTGACGAAACGATTCGTCTTGCCCAAGAAAGTCGATCAAAATTAAGTGATTTAATCAAACCTTTTGATTATAAAAACTTAAATAGTCTTTATGATTTGTTTTGTTCAATTTCTCTATAAATCATATGCACATCCTAAAAGAACAATTTCATTTTACTTAAGAAAACAATACGGCGCCCCCAAGGCGAATGAGCTTGGTCGAATAGAACCTTTGTCTTGGAGTTCCTTGAGTTGTCCCGACAACTCCTCCAGTCAGAAGTGTCAAACGATATGGAGACTTTGCTACCGGCGTTGCTCCAGGATTAACTCAATCCGAAACTTAATTTCTCGAATAGGCGGTAATCCAGATAGGTCATCCGAGAATACCTCAGGAAAATCTCTAACCACAACAATCTCTTCTTGTTTATTAACACCCATCAAAAATCTCGCTTTCTCTTCCGGTATCTCTTCCTTAATACTCTATGCACGTTGCCATCCGGTAGTGGTATCCTCACTACCTTCTCATGGGAAATTATTTTAGCCTTATAATTAGACAACCAGTCCATACCTATAATCACATCAAAACTCCCATGTCCAAAAGGTATCAATTCGATGTCAAAGTTCGACGACCCTCGATTCTGTTGAACTCATTAATAACCTTATCAAATCTCTATGCTACCGATAGCCTATTCAAAATCTCATATTTGAACCCGTAAGTCGTTGGGTTCTAAGCCTAAACAGAGGTATGAAATGGTAGTGGAAACAAAATTATAAGCGGCCACCAGTAGTTCAGAAATAAGGTTAGTGGCAAAGTGATTGTTTAAAGTAACTCGTTTACCCGTCACCAATGTTCGGATCCGGGCGAGCTTCCTCTCTCCAACAAGAATGCACTACCCCTAGCAATGGTTCCTTGGTTTCACGACCTGACCCCCTGTGTATTAGTAGCAACTACCACCTTATGATGTCAACATCGATTGTGTGAACGACATTACTAAATACGAGTGAGTTATGATACGCTTATAACTACGTTGGCCACCGTACTTATATTCATATCCTTTCCCCGTCGTACTCAATATTGAGCTCACACATTTCAATGACTGACATAACTTGTTGGGAATTATATTGATTTGATGATACAATACAACGATAGAAAACAATGATACAAAATAATGAAACACGAATGAAACAAAAGGAAAACAAAAGGATCAAAGTCGTCAAGATTGGAATTCTACAAAGATGGAGGATTTTAGAAGATTTGGTCAAAGATATGAAGATAAAGATTAGGAAGATTTAGTTTCCTATTATAATTCATTTTCCTTGTAAGTCTTATGGACTCTATTATATAAAGAGATCCATAGACATAGTTTTTGTATGCCTGGTACAATGTAGACGTCTAATGGTGTGATGTAGCCTCAAGGTCGAATTTACCCTGTTACTAGTTAGAGTAACCGATCTATACTGGTCATATAGTATTTGAGGCTGTGTATGAACGAAAGAATATAAAACCTTGTTAAAAATAACATTGTTCTTATTATTATTTTGCTGCATATACAATCTTTGTTATTTTTATTAATCCTAGACGAGTTCTAAACAAACTCGAGCTTATAATGTTCTCCACAATTGGTATCAGAGCCATATGGCTCATGATATCTAGGATCTACAAGGTTTTATAAGTGTGTTTTATGGTTTTTGGTGAACAGGAAAATTCGGTAAACCTAGGGTTTTGAACAAACCCTAGTTCTGTTTTCGTTCATTACATTACAAGAAGATTGTTGCTGCTCTTAAACGACTAAAGAAACCATAATTCATAGGGTTTTTGATCGTTGCTATATTATTGTTTACTCTTCTTTGATCTAATTAGTGCTGATGCGAATTAGTTTTGATGGCTGGTGTAATCAAAACTCTAACTTTAAGGTTAGTGCTAAGTTTAAGTGTAAGTTACTACTGCTAGTGTATATTACTACTGCTAGTGTAACTTAGTACTGCTGATGAAGATTGAAGAAAACTTTCTAAGTAGTTAATGCTGCTTGTACACAGTTAGTGCTGCTGGTACAAAAGTTACTACTGTTGGTGTTGAAAGTTAATGCTGCTGGTATAATAGTTACAACTGCTGAAAGATTACAACTGCTGAAAGGATAAAAACTGCTCAGAGAAAAGATAAAGATTGCTTATGAGATATGTATGAGATATTTTTTATAAAAGATACGTATAAGTTATTTGTTAAGAAAAACATGATAACTTAGGAAAATATTGTAAGCCAGTTAGGACTCCTTGGTGTATAAAAGGAGGTCCTAGGGTATAGAATTGAATGTAATCAAAAATGAGTCATTCATAGAGTTGATATAGCTTCAAGGTTTTGTAACCCTAATACTAGTTAGAGTATTCGTATTAATATATTGAAGCTTTTGTTTGTTAATCTGTGTGTTCATTAGTATTACTGTTTTATTGAAAAATTCTTCTTATATTAAAGATTAGATTCCGCATAATATTTAGTATTATCAAACATGGTTTCTATCATAGTTGTGTAGGATTTGTCTTGCATAACTAAATCTTACACAAGCTAAGGAATTAAAGATCCATTCAAGTTGGGATCAACATAACTAAAGCACCAAACCGCGAATACGCGAAAGCAAACAAAAGCGGAACACCGCGCACATAGATCTTATACGCAACTAAACGATGGATCTTAGGTTATAGTCTAGGCCAATCCACCTAGTTCTCTATAACCTTGGCTCTGATTACCAATCTGTTATACCCCGACAATGGCGAAAAGTCGGGAATGCAACATAATGATCAATCTTAACACAAGATACAAAATAGAGAAAACTACAATGAATAAACTTCAAGTGTTACAAAGACCATCAACCTCGAACAACCTCGAGTGATGTCCCAAATCACTATCAAAATCCACAATCTCTTACAATTATTCATAAGCCCTCACAGGGGTTCAAATCCAAACTTAAACCAAAACTTTCAAATACTAAATCCGAACAAAAAAAACAAGCAAGACTTCACATGAAAATCCACACGGGATACTTCTAAGCCTACTATCACACATCACCAAACTATTCCTCTTTCACTTCACCTAAAAATGATACTCGAAAACGTCAACAATAATGTTGGTGTGCTCATAGGTTTGACCTTAAACCCAAAAGTTGTGCCAATATTTCAAACAGTGGACAATAGTACTATATGACAGTGAATATATGCAAACAACCTTAGCATCACCGCTAATCAATAACCATATGTCACTTACGCACCTAAAGGGCCTACCAGCTGGAGCACTAAAATTAGGGTAGGACCACACACAAACCAGGGTAGGCATATCCATCCGCTCCAATAATCACACAAATACTGGGTAGGCGTACCCATCCGATCCAAACAATCATGCAACACATAATATTCACATACCAGTCATAAGCACATATCTTGTCCAAAAAACAAAACCACATTTCGCACAGATCAATTCAAAACATTTCAAAACACATTTGAGTATCATTTTCCCCCAACGGAAAAACAATAAAAAGTGGGGCTACGAGAACTCACCTCAAGCAAGTCTTTAGCAACCAAATCTCAATCACACAAGCAAATACAACGACGCTCGCACATGACCTAGTCCAGTTAATGTTCCAATTTAATCATTCAATTCCAAAAACAATCTTCACGTTTGAAGCATAGAGTTTAGACGCATTGTACAATTACCCAAAACAATTTAGTGGTGTGATGGTTGACGACTTAACTTCACAATCATATCAATCTCATTCCTCGATAATACATACTTATACTATTTAGAGAAAATAGATAAGTAATATAAATAAATATTTATAATTATCAATTATAAATATATCTCGACAAGTCCATTCGGTACAACTTAGTCACTTCAAAATAATCATTATACGGTTGAAAATGAAACATTTACTCATATTAAACACATTAGAGAAGTTTTGAGAAAAAATATATTTTTCGTCTTTTAGTGAATTTATTAAATAAATAAAATAATTAAATATTATTTTATTATTTAAAATCAAAAATCATGTTTTTAAGAAACCTTATTTTTCAACATTTTTCACAAATTCGACCCTTTTCGACAAAATCCCAAAATCTCAACCTTTAACGCTTACCAACACGTTTTTCCCAAAATATCGTTCAATATCACTTCGTAAATACATTTCCACTTTCAAAAGTCCGTCAAAACTCTCATAACTACTAAATATCGCTTATTGGGCTTTAAGGCCCAACAAGGGTTCATTAAGACATTTATAAGTCCAAAATACGATCCAAGTCCAAAACCAAGGTCCATTTACATATATAAGTATATACTTATATGTAGAAAATAATCCGGACCACAATAAGCCCTCCCATTAAGCCACGGCTTAAATGGACTTATTGGGCCGTGAGCCCATATGCTCAAAATTACGTATATTAAGCTTAAAATAAGCTAGTAAGCTACGTATCGCATTTGGTTACTACCATAAGCCTCAAAAATAGTCCACAACATACGCCATAACACAAAAATAATCAAAATCACTTTCCTAGTGATTTTGGGAATCCATTCGTGGCCTATAAGCCCAAATAAGCCAAGAAATAGCTTAAAAATAAGCCCGAATAAGCCATACAAGCTACTATCAAAAATAAGCATTCTAGCATCATATATTATTCAACCATCACGACCACGACATCAAAACTACAAAAACCCTCTTTTTCCTTTTCTTTTTACACGAACTAAACACTCCTTTTTCTTTCGTTTTGCTTCAAAAAATCAATTTTCACAACGATCAACTTGTACAACTAACATCTATGCATCAAAATAAACCTAAAAGGACAAACGAAATTTAAATTTGAAAACTTACAAGAAAATCTTCAAATTTGTAGATTTCGACACGAACCGGACAACCCAAACGTTGTTTAAATGAATAACCAAACACTATAATAAACCCCAAATATTTATGTCTTCATGTTTTCTTGATCAAACTTCAAAAATTATGAGAGTGTGTGTGTTGTAGGTGCGGACGAACACAAGAGAGAAGGGAGAGGATATTTTTTTTGATTTTGAAAATGAACTATGTGTAAAAATAAGGATAAGGAAAGCATCTTATGTACAATTTGGACAAGGTTAGCTAAAATTAAGTCACCTTGTCTCCCTAGTCTTCTTTTGACCGGCCATGGTATCCCATGGGGTCTCGGGCCTTTCTTTTCGTGTCGGGATCACTTAAATACTCGTAAAACTCAACCGTAAAATTTACCCCAAAGTTAATTAGCATTTTTATTCACTTTAAAAATACTTTTCCATTAACCTAGAGTATTCACATGACATATTTTTACTTTAAACCCTTCAAAACTCAATTTGGACATTAACGGACGTGTCAGACTCGTTTTTCGGCATTTCTCAAAATTCACGGGTCAAACCAACCGGAATACACATAACACAATAATACCTTCCAAAAAGGATTATTAATCACAATAAACTACAATTCATCACATATCTCATAAAATCACCACCGTCAACACGGTACAAAAATCTTAATAAACTGACAATAGTCAAATAGTCAAAGGACTATAAATGAAATATTCAGAACACAAAAAGGGCAAAGGTTACATCGTGTCACTAAAATTTATCAAGTACACATGCATAATCATCTTAATCCCTAAGGATTTTAGTTTAGATCACTATGATCATTATCTTATTTATTTACTTGATTCTTTTCTTCACGAAACACGTTTTCCGTCTCTCGTCGTAAACGGTCAAATACTCAAAACTCCCCATAGTGACTTGTTCCCACTCCTTTGTTACTATATCAACCGTCTCATATCTTTAGGGATCCGCTCCTTAACTATAAACGGTTATATCACTCATTTTTCATACCTAACTAATTACACAAAAAACTAATCACACCTCTACCACTATATAGATGGCTAATATCTTCTCTTCACAATTTCCGCTACCACCTTTAAGATAACCTCATACCTCATCATGTGACTGTTTTATGAACATTAGCAATTCTTGAGAAGAGCTACATAATTTCACGGTTTAAGATCGTCGTATGCTAACCATCATCCCTCTTGACATTGTCAAGCTCATAGGTTCTGTGATCTTTTGTTTTCTTCTTTATTTATTTTTATTATTCGACACGTTATCTTATATGTTGCGGATAAGCACGAATTAAGTGGGAGGGAAAACACACTCGTTCATATATATCGTATTTCACCAAATATTCTTAAGAACTCACAAATGTGATTTTTATTCCCTAGAAACCAATTCAAACGAACCTTTAACCTAGAGACTCATTTCATTTTCCATCACACGTGTACACCTCGTTCACACAAACCAAATTGGTGACCAAGATCGTAACTTGGCTCTTACCCTAACTCTACTATTAGGACTAATACCTCCTCAAATAAGAACACTCATTTCTTTTTCCATAAAAACACTTATTTCTTTTTGCACAACACAAGTACATCCCGTTCACACAAACCGATTTGGTTCTTGTCTCCTATCGTAACACACTAGTACACCACGTTCACATATTCTTAAGAATTCACAAATGTGATTCTTATCCACTAGAAACCAACTCACAAGAACACTTAACTTTTATTCCTACACATAAGTACACAACGTTCACATAAACCACAATTGGTTCTAATCACTTACCCTAACTTCACCATTAGGATCAATACCTCCTCAAGACAAGAACACTTCACTCTTTTGAATATCCTCGTTACTAGAACCTTCAACCCTTAAGTCAACCTTACAAGAACGTCGTCTACCACACACTCAAACCTTACAACTATACCTTACTTTTGATAGTAATATTTAGTTCGGCAAACTTCAAATCCTAACAAACATGATACTTAAAACATGTAAATACATAATCTTCACTATCTTCACTTGAAGAACATCATCACCCTTACCAAAAAATGTTGGTCCTCACTTGCAAACTCCCATGCCAAAGGAAATTATTCTCTCAAGACACATTTCCACACGCTATCCAATAATCATTACAAGTCGATCCTTTCATTTTATTTTCACCATTGAGTCTGTTAGTTTATTGTCCACTTACTAGCAAGTGAAGACTAAAAAAGATCTTCAATCTTCAAAGTGTTATTATAGTCACCACCATTGTTGGTCTCCTTCATATTCTTTTACTTTGAAACAAATACCATCCTCGTTAACATATCCTTCTATCGTCAACATTGACAACCAACCAAGCACTTGTTACACTAGGATCAAATGCAACCAATCACTTTGTTCATTTATTAGTGAAACGATTTATTACTTTAAACCGTCTTTTCAAACTTAGCTCAAACACCTTCCCTCTTCGTTTCTCGCTCATCCTTCCCCAACTTTCATTATATGGAATTGCTTTTAATTTACATATTCGGTGCATATACATTTTTCTACTATTTTTTCTTGTAATACATATAAATACTTTCGAGACTTATTTTGAACATGTGCTATTATAATTTTACTATGACAGCAATTTACTTTTACATGTCATAATTTTTTTATTTTACTATAATTAGTATTATTATTTTCTTCTAAGGAACATACTTAGTGATATGATTTATATTTTACCAACTAAGCACTTGTTACCGTGGGATCACATGAACCAACTCACTCTTGTCATTATTAGTGAACAACGATTTAGTTATTTAAACCGTCTTTCAAACCTTAGTCAAACACTTCCTCTTCGTTCTAGCTCCATCCTTCCCCACTTATCCTCATTATATGAATTGCTTTTATTTACTTTTTTTAAATTTCTGGGGCATATCATTTTTTCTTCACTATAGTTTTTCTTGTCATAATTATAACTACTTATCGAGTATATATTTTGACATGGAGTAGTTTATATATATTGACATCAATTTACTCATTACATCGTTTAATTTGTTTTTTTGACTATTATTAGTTAATTATTTTTATTTCAAGAACAACATATTATGAATATGTCTTTTCAAACAAAACAAACTACAATACGTTATTCAAATCATGTTTTTCTCATTCACCTTATCATCAAAATTTTAGTCTCGACTCAACGTCTTTACAACAATGTTTTCTGCTTATAACACTCCAACTTGAATTAGCAACATAATGCGTAAACAAATAAAACTGTTGAGATTTTAAGGAATCTCTCAATTTAACCATAGCAAGAAAGTCTTTCCGTAATCAAATCTTCATCTTTGGTAGATAAGGATTTCTTAGAAAAGCTACTAAAAGAACAATATCGTTCTAAAACGATAGTACTCCTTATCGAATGACATCTGGGATGAGATGAGTGCGTTTTTCATAACAATGTGTGTCAACATAATCTACTACCCCCTGTACGAAATTTCGTTCTCATTTATAAAGTGGTGTGATTGGTTAGGATAAATTTGGTGTCATTGAGTCTTAGTCATTCAAAATGTGTCTTGTTCTTTATATTTAGGGTGTTTTATTTTCTTAAAATTAAAAATTTGCATGTGTCTAGTATCTAACATTTCTTGAAAGTGACATAATTTAGAGTACTCATACCTAAGACATGCATATCATGTTCCCCGATAGTATATTACTATATGTATTTTTGCTATCATGATCTCTTTTATGATTTCTGTTACTATATGTATTATTACTATATGTACTTTTGATATCATAATTAATAATTTTGCTATCTTACTATGTGAGATTATTATTTTTAACACTTGCTATCATGATGCTTAACATCTTTTATGACTTGGTATGTTATCCTTTTTGACATCCATTACTTGCTTTTTATTAGTATGATTTTAGTTTTTACTGCTAGATAAAGTGCTTTGGATTATGGCTACAAAACTAGGTTTTGCCTATTTTTGAGGGTCTCTGCGACCAACAGATCCAAGAATGATGGATCTCTCAGTGCTTTTGGTAGATCTATCCCTAGCAGAAGCCAAAATTTAGAATTTCTTGATTTTTAACTTTTAGCACTTTATCTATTAGTTATGCTACTTGCTCCTAAACATTATCTTAAACCTTAGGATCAAAATACTATTCTCATGCATCTATTTTTTTGTTACATACATTACTAGATACCCTATCTACACACAACCAACAACCTCAACCCCACCCTTCCCACATGTGTATTATGTATATGTGCGCTGTCTACTAACTTTGTTTTGTTGTACGCTTCTAATCAAAATCTTGGTGTCCCACAACAGGGAGAGCTTTCGACAAGCATAAGAGAGTGGCATCTTGCTACATTAGTTGCACATACTTTTCCAACGCTCAGAACCTAGTTTCGACACTAACTATTTTTTGTAGATTTTTATAATACTTGTTGCCTCAATAACACGGGGGAAGCATTCGTCAAGAAGAAGCATACCACATTTATCAAATTATTTCTCCTATTGCTTCATATATTATATATAAATTATATATATATATATATATATATATTATATATATATATATATTATATCTATATAGTATATATATATATATTATGTTGCACATAACTAACCTTGATGTAGGTTAAAATCTTTATAGAAGTTGATCTGGAGTTATTAGCAACCGAAGACCAATAATCATAGGAGTGCAAGAGCTAGGAGGTGCTCGAAGGGCATCAATAGTAAATAGCTTAAATGTGCTTAGTATTAGAAGATGAAGATTGAAGTATAGCTTCACTAGGGATGATGCAAGCTCGCCTTTCTGGGAATAGAAAGAAGAAAGAAGGAAGAAGAGAAGAAGAAGAAGAAGAGAAGAGAAGTAGATAGAAATAGAGAAGACTAGGAGAGGGAAGAAAGAAGAAGATAGAGAAGAAGAGAAAATAGAAGAAGAAAGATGGTACGAAGAAGAAAAACATAGAAGAAGAAGATGAGAAAAGAAAGAAGAAGTAGAGAGACGAATTGAAGTAAGTAAGAATGTGATGTGTCCTAGAAGAGAAGAAGAAACAAAGTTTAACTCCAAGAACACGCCCTCTTCTAAGGATGGTAGGTGTTAAAGGAGGAGCTAGGTTCAACGGATTGGAGCATACACCTTTTTGTTTTGACAAAATGGGGGAGAAGGAAGTGTAAACGAATAACTTTTAACTTTTACTACGTTACAAGTTTACATATTTGTCATCATTAAAAAGGGGGAGATTGTTAGTGCAAATATTACGACATTTAAACTAAACAAGTCCTTTGGTTTTAATAATGACAAACCAAGGTAAACTTGTAATAAATACGTAAAGACATGTGCCAAGTTACGCAATAAAATGTGCCAAGTTACGCATGACCACAACTCATCACGTAAACATTCATCACACCCTCGACGTATCGAGTCTCCTAATGCTTCAACAAAGGTACGAATATGTTTGTTTGTTGCATTATGAATCAAACCCATTTAACAAACCATTTAGAATGTTTAAAATACCTTTTAGACAATATGAAAATATGTTTATGTATTTTATAAATAAATGTTAACAAGTGATTAATCATATTAGACAATATGACAATATCAATCACTAGCTTAATTAGACAAGATCTTCCATTTTAGGAATAAATCTTAGAAGATCAAAACATATCTTTTTTACTTTAGATAATGGGACAAATTAATTAGTGAATAAGGACAAAACTAATTAATTATTGTCTAGTTATTTATGGAAACAAATCTTTCATAATCTAACCAAATTTATTAAATATTTTCGTATTAAGTTAAAAAATATTTTGATTCTAGAAGCTTGTACTTAAATATTATTTAAGTACAATTAAGAAAATTTTATAAAGATTTGTGGTTAACTACAAAAGACAAAATAACCACTAGTTTTTTTGAATCTGCACATACACGGATCCACCACAACACACGGATCCACCATAACTGGATCCGTGGATCCTTGACGGCCAAGATTTGGGTTTTCTATAAATACCACTCATTTTCTTATCTCTTGACTAACTCTTTTCACAACCTTTTTCCCACATTATTACACACATTTAGGGATCATTATAATCAAGTTTTTACAATGTAAAAACATAATTAATCATGTCATCAAAACCCCAATAACACTTGATCATAATGCTTCTAACTTTCATTTATTGCAAGCATGATTCTACATGATCCTCTATTCAAGCAAGCTTAGAGATTTTGCCATCATCATCCACCACATACCTGCATTGTTAGGTATTAGAAAAAGACTCGATCACCCTGTGTATTTTACCGTTCATTGTAGCTCATAACATTCGATAATAGGCCAGGTATAAAACCTAACATGTAAGCCCACTACAATGGCCCTTTGGTCGGTTTGTAAGACACTATATAAGCCTCTTCTATGCCATAGAAGAGGTGGTTAGTCACTTCATTATACAAGTCACATTTTATCTTACTAGAAATGTTTTCTCTCTCATTTTCTCTCACTAGATTCGGCTAACCCATCTATCTTCCATTGTGTTATGATTTCCAATATCCTACAATTGGTATCAAAGCTCATGGGATGA